>SNQJ01S0077422.1:54730-68050 GCA_010110895.2 Picea sitchensis | reverse complement strand
AGAGTGATGCACATTTGATGTCATCACAAGAGCGACAATCTTCATAAGACGTCGATCTTGAGACAATTTGAGAAATACGTCGCACGTGCAACGATATCGGGTAGGATGGAGAAAAAGACTTAAAATTTCCTCTATTTTTTGATAGTATGGCCAATTTTGTCCATAACGTGGCAATTAGATTGTCACAATTTTTCCAATATGTAGTAGTGATAGTCTTGGTTGTCACTAGGGAAACTCACAATTTCATTGACTCATCTTTGGTGGCTAGGAGAAACATTCCTACAAAGGACTTTAAGGGGTTTAGTGTTGTGATATATAATGGGTATAGTATGACTTGTACATAGAGGGTTCCATGATTGGACGTGACATTAGGAAACTACACCTTGACAAATGATTTCTATGTAGTTGAGTTGGCTGAAGAAAAGGTAGTCTTGGGTGTTTAGTGGATTTACTCCTTGGTAAAACATTCTATGAACTACCAAGCTATGGAGTTGGAGTTCAAAGAAACAAATTGCAAGAAGGTGGTTCTGAGGGGAATGTACAATGGGGCTCCTAGGATTGTCTCAACCAAGTGGATGGATGGAATTTTTAGGCATGGAGATGTATCTTGCTCAATGGAATGCTTGATTACTACTCAGAAATGTTTAGACAAAAACCAACAATATCATGTGGACATTCAAGCTTTATTGAGAAAACATGACTGATTTTTTGGGGAGATTCCTCCAGGGAGTCCTCCAGACAGGGGATTTGAGCCTAGTTCTATCTCATTTGCTTCTTCAGTAGTTTTGGAGAAGAAGAAGGAGGGTACTATGAGGAAAGAAGACCATTAAAAACATATATACCATTCTCAGGATTGATGATCTATAATATGAGTTGCACGAGGTAGTGTACTTTTTGAAGATTGATATTCGAATAGGCTATCATCAAATCAATGCTAGAGTGTAGGATGTTCACAAGACCACTTTGACATGTTATTATGGGAATTATGAGTTTCTAGTCATGTCATTTGGGTTGACCAATGCACCTATCACTTTTTAGTCATGCATGAACCACATATTCAAGAAACAATTAAGAAAGTTCTCATTGGTGTTCTTTGATGACCTACTTATTTACATCAGAACTTGGGAGGACCACTTGAGGCATTTGGAGGAGATATTGGGAATTATCAGGGAGGACTTGTTATATTCCAAGGCATCATAGTGTGAGTTTATCATGACGAAGATTCTTTACTTGGGCCATATGATTAGTGCACATGGTGTATAGGTACATTAGGAGAAGATCCATGCCATATTGGATTGGACCATGCCTAACTCTCTTATAAAGTTACGTGGATTCTTTTTCCTATGCAATTGTTACAGGAGATTTGTTAAGGGATTTTCACAATTGAGTGCACCATTGAAAAATATTACGAAGACATGGGAATTCAAGTGGATAGAGGAGTCACAACAAGAATTTGACAGGCTCAAGGAGGTGATGAGCACTTGTCTAGTATTGACACTTCCTAATTTCACTCATCCCTTTGAAAATGAGTGTGATGCCTCGAGTGAGGGTATCAGGGCCATTTTGATGCAGAACAAACACCTGATAGAATTTGAGAGTAGGAAGATCAAATACCCAAAGAGAATCTACTCCATTTATGACAAAGATATGCTCGCCATCATGCATTCTTTGGCGAAGTTTAGGCAACATTTGGTTGGTGGCCGATTCATGGTTAGGACTGACCACAATAGTTTGAGGTATTTCCTGGAGCAGAGGGATTTGAATAAGAGGAAACAAAAATGGGCCAGAAAAATACATGCATATGACTTCGACATAGAGTATGTGAAGGGTAAGAAAAATGTTGTTGTTGATGCCCTTTCTAGGAAATCAACAGTGTGTTCTCTCACGGAGATTTTAGCTGATTGGACATCTCATATTTTGATGGAATATTCCAAGAATCAGTGTGCATGTGAGTTGATGGATGGAATCATATAGGATGATAGGTATAGAGTGGTGGATGATATCATTTTATACAAGGATAAGATATATCTAGTTACTGAGTTCACACTTGAGAATATTTTGAGGGCCTCTCATGACATACCATTGGCAGGGAACCCTCAGTATTTCAAAACCTACAGACATATATGAGAGAGGTTCTCATGGAAGGGCTTCAAGGATGATGTGCTGCAGTATGTGAGGGAGTGTATGAATTTTCAGTAGAACAAGTGAGAGCATACTCATCTGGTAGAATTATTATAGCCTCTACCCATTCTAGAGCATAAATGGGAGAGTGTGTTGATGGAGTTTGTTGGACATGCATTTTGGATACAGTTTTGAGGAAAATCCTAAGCATGGAGGAGATGCACAGTAGCACAAGAAAGAAGACAAGGTAGGAGAGGAGTGCGTATTAAAGATGCATTCAATATTGAAGTGCATAGTAAAAGCATATGTGGCAGTGAAAATGAATAGAATAAAGAAAGAGAATAAAGAAGGAAGACAAAGTGCACAAAAAGGAAGGACAACAATTCGGCATGGAAAAGAAGAGAGATGCACAAAAGTAGGAAGAAAAATAGTTGGGAATGAAAAAGAAACATGAAAACGCTAAAGCAAGGAAAAAACACTCGAAAAACAAGTCAACATGAGTTATAATGAGTCCGAAGGAGTTGTAATAGGGTTTTGGAGATAAACAAGTAGGCTTTTGAGCCCTATATTCTATGTATAAATATGTAATGGGTTAGATAGAATAGTCTATTGAAGGTTGGAGTAGAACTAATGTGTTTTTGATTTTGAGAGAATATACTGAGAATGCGAGAGAGTCTATGTATGAATAGGGAAGGAGAGTTACAGAGAGAGGCTTGCACTACAAAGAAACTAGGCAGGGTGAGGACTGATAACATGATGAATCTATTATAGCGCAATGTACAAGCCTGGAATGATTACACAAAACATAATAAATAAGCCAACCGTTGTGGACGTAATCCAAGGATTGGGTAAACCATGTTAACTCCGTGTCTCTATGTGTGTGATGTGGTTGTTTATGAATAGTAGAGTCATGTATGTTAGACTAGATTTTTTTACTATATGATTACTGCGTAGAAGTTATGGTGAATGGTTTATTTTGCAATCTGCATCACGATGGTACTGCATAAAATAAATTACTAAGTAACCAAGGAATAACAAACATAAGATAATGTGCATAGAGTAGATAAGTAAGAATGAATATGATGATTACCTCCCATCCCCTCGTTCTTGTAGAAACTTGGTTCCTACAACCCCAAAAGATGCCTCAGGTGAGACTTCAATTGCATGCAGGTGATGCCGAAAGGGAAGGTATATGAAGGGTTTTGTTGGTTAGATAACTTGAACCTAGGGTCTTACAACTGCGTGCCAACAAATGGTTCCATTGCCGGGACTTTGAATCTGTGATTGAGGGAATGTTTTGGAGGATGAATAAGAAATATATCTCAAAATGGATAGAAGGGAAGGAACAAGAATTTTCACAAAAAGAGAATAGAAACCTTATATGAGCGACAAGAAATGGATGCAAAGGTGTGTGTACACAAAGATGCATGTGATTTTCTTTGGTGAATTTCCAATTATTTTGATAGAATGGTTAGAAAGACTGGTGGAGAACACTGGAAGGTACTGAACCACAATGCTGAGGAACTAGACTCGTGAGTTGGTAAGGTAGTTGAATTCTGTAAGTAATAATACTTCTCGTGTAGTTAATTTCTGGTTGGATAGTATATTGGGAGGTTATATCACATAATTTGCAGTGGATTGTACCCCGTCATACAATGTCGCAGAGAGGGATTTGTTTAAGGGTCCACGTGGAAGGTTTATGAAATGATTGGGTACTTGGATAAAGATGTTGTCATGCGAAAAGTGCATGATCACAATGAAGTCTAATTGCTAAGGGGCTTCATGCACATAGGGGAATCGAGGGATGACAAGAGGATAGTCTGAAGGTAGGAAATAATGAAGGAAGAAATGAAGAAGGAAGGGAGGGATTGAGTATGCAGAAAACCAAAGAAGTTGTATGAGAAGAAGAAGATGAGTTTGGAGTACTACATAGTGGAAGAAGGTACAAGATATTGAAGACCAAGGTTGAGAAGAGAGAGACACACAGTGAGTTTGAGAGGAGAGAAACTTGCGCAATAGTCCAGATCGTAGAAATACCATACATAAAAGGAGCGTAAGAGAATTCTCAGTTCAATCCTATAATAGAAGAGCCAGTAAGTCCTACTCAGACTGGATACTCAGTCGATTCCACGACACCATGTGCATCACCTAGATTAGAAATAACATTTGAATATTTGTCGAAAGCACTTATAGTTAGAAAGGGAAGACATAGTAATAGTAGTCAAAGTAGTGGAAGCAATGAGATGAGTCAGAGTCAACCAACATCACTTAGGGAAGGAACTACACCAAACAACATGATAGGGTTAGACATCACATTGAGACTACGCGATCTCCAAGAAGTTGGGTTGGAGGAACAAGAAGAACATCTATTCATATGTGAAACAATTTGGGTTATGAAGAGTGTCTGTAACACCCCTGTTTCCCCCAGCTTGTAATTAATCATAAAATAGGATTACTATGCTAAGGAATGTGGACAATGTAAATGTATTATTTTTAAAATGCCCATAACTGACTGTTGGGGGGTGAATCCTTGAAGTACGAGCCATGATATCTCTAGAGGAAAGAAATCATTTAATAAAGAAAAGACAAATGGTTGAATCATCAACCACCCCCATGAATGGAAGCATGGTATAGCTGAAGAATGTCAACTCGAAGTACCATAGAGACCTCCAGACTTGAGCTTCCTTATGATAGAAGGAACAGGACAGGTCGTAAAACCTTCCAGAAGAGGGAAGGTAATATACATACAAAGACAACAAGAGAGGAGACATGGGATGAGAGCACAAGCTCGTAAGGGATATGTGCGAACCCAAAGGAAGTGCCGAGAACACAAACTGAAGGACCCGAACGTGAGATTGATGCCGAGGAAGCATATGATAAACCTCTCAGGGTCGCTGTGATAGAGAGAATTTCTCTGAGAGATGGTGTAAATTCCCTAGTGATATCATGGCTTGGAACGAGGGTGGCCAGAGTGCTAAGAATGAATGCCTATGAGCCTATGGTTGGGTGGAAAGGCGCACACCCATAATCAGTTGGTTGGATGCAACTTGTAATAGATAAGTATTCTCATACCCTGTGAAATTAAGTTGTAATTATGTAATGAAATGGGATATACTGTGAATGACCCAGGTATTGGAAATGTTTTGTATTTATAAATTCTTGCGCCCTGTGGTGGATTAAGTTAGATCCACAAACTATGAGTTTGTCGACCTTGGGCACAGTTTCATGTACGCATGTCAACACTCCTAGTCATTTTGAGTCCCTTGGAGGAGGGATTCAATTAAAGCTCAGGAGAGATAGTGCATGTATGCACAGGCTCTCTGTGAGGTAGGCACAAACCGAGAACCACTTAAGTTCTAGAGTTGAGGAATGAGTATAAGGGGTCCACAAAAGGATTCTTCCAAACGTTAAGTTCAAGAGAAAGATAACAAAGCTCTTAAGCCTTTCAGAGATAACAAATCTCAAGAAGGGTAGCGAGGCTGAAGTATCAAAAGGGAAGGTTCCCTTGTTTGGAAGGCGAATAGACAAAATCTGTTCGGAAGAAGCCACGGTCTATTGTGACCGTTGGATATGGGAAAGAGTGTGGGAGTTAACCCTTGGAGTCATTCAAACTTCGTGAGTTCAACGAACTGAGAAAGTTCATCGTAAGGGAGGTAAAATCCACGAAGTCCTGAAGTCCCAAAGTTAACTCTGAGCCTTAGATCTGAGGATGCCCGGGAACTATCCCAACCATCAGATCTAGGAGGTAGATGATAGTCAAGTTACCCAAACTACCAATGACTTAAGAACAAATAGGATTAGACTAGATTCGAGCGAGCACTTCCCCAATGTTGGAGCTTGAACCACGCAATCACTGTGAATTGTCGATCTATGAATGGAGATAAATGGTGGGGAATCATTGTGGAGCACGAAAGTGAAGGTAGCATGCGCGCTAATTTGTGGCTCGCAATTCACCAAAGTTGTTGATCTAGTTGGGCAAGAAGATCAAGGATTCTGGTTAGACCAAGTTTGGCGAGTAGTTTTTTGATTACGGAGGTTGAACTCTCTGATAAAGAGCACGCATGTTGGGGCCCCACAATTACTGTGAACTATCGATCGTCGTGGACCTTTGATCTAAGTTTGACGAGATCCATGAAACATAAGGAGTGGTGGGAAATCAAAATCTTCAAGGAGATCAAGATTAGAAGAGATAAGCACTTTTCAGAAGCATAGATGAAGTCCAAGAGACAGACCCGTAGGAGGGGCAAGGGTCAAGGCCTTTGAACCTTAGCAAATATTCTACATCGGAAGAGATCAGAAGCTTAGGAGGAGGAGCGACAATGGCCGTTGGATCACAACACTGAGGATCAACAACTGTTTGATCTAAGCAAGGTGCACGAACCTTATCACTTTGCACATGCAGGAGAAGAGAAATTACCAATTTCCAAAGTCTCGAATTATTTTGGGACCATCCATCGTCAAAGAGTATAGGTGGCATAAGATTCATAACTCCAGAAGTTCATGGACTAGGAGGAGGTGAAATAGCCAAAGTAAATCTCAATCGTTCGATCATTCGAAGTAGATATTAGTTGTCAGATTGCCCAAAGTAAATCTCATGCATCAGAATGTACGAGGATAATCTAGACCATCTGATCCAGAAGAGACGTGGCGTATATTTGTGGATTCTGTGTAAATTCCTGAAGTAATTCATAGTCATCAGATTCAAAGGGACACGTGACGATAGATTGTAGACTTCAGAGAAATCACCTCAAGAGTTTCATATTGAGATTTGAAACTCCCGAAGCCCGAAATGCCGAAGTGATGAAGTGTCGAAGTGCCAAAGAGCTGAAGAGCCGAAGTGTCTAAGAGCCGAAGAGCCAAAGAGCCGAAGCACCAAAGGTCCGAAGTAGATTTGAACCTCATATTCAGAGAATAGGTGGCATGAATCTGTGGATTCTGGGTAAATACCTAAAGTAAATGTCGACCGTTGGATTGCCTGAAGTAGATATGAACCATTAGATCCAAAGAATAGGTGGTGTGAATCGGTGGATTCCGAACAAAGTCCCAAAGAAAATGTCGACCATCAGATCGTCCGAAGTAGATTTGAACCGTCAGATCAGGAGAATAGGTGGAATGAATCTGTGAATTTTGGGTAAAGAACCGAAGTAAACATTGACCGTCGGATTGTCCGAGGTAGATCTGAACCATCAGATCTGGAGAATGGGTGGCATGAATCTATTGATTCTGGGTAAAGACCCGAAGTAAACATCGATCATCGGATCGTTCGAAGTATATTTGAACCATCAGATCCAGAGAACACATGGCATGAATCTGTGGACTCCAGGTAAAGACCCAAAGCAATCCTCGATCATCAGATATAGAGGAAAGGTGGCACAAATCTGTGGACTTCAGGTAAAGACCCAAAGTGATCCTTGATCATCAGATCAAGTGGACACGCGTTAGTGGATTATAGCCTTCAAATAAAAGCCATTGGGAAAAAGGGTGAAGTTTGAGATCTCATAAATCTAGAGACCAAAAGGAGATCTCGACCATTGATCGATAAGAGGGCCACAAGACTGTTGATCTAGTTGAAAGGTCAAACACTCGAAGTAGAAGCAGGGTCATTGATTTAGGAGGACAGGTGTTCACAGATCATCAACTTTGGAATATTGATGTATGGAGGAAAGTAGGGTTTGAGATTTGAAAAGTCTGAACTCTGGAATCACGAAGGAGATCACATCCATTGATTTAGGAGGGGAAGATCTGGTCCATGGATTTGAAAAGAGCAGATATGAACCGCCAGTTCAGATAGTACCGTCAATATTGGGAGATCGACGGTACCGTAGCATTTCAGGGATCGTAGATGTGCGAAATTTAAAAAGTTGAGGGCGAGCTGCAATCCAAACCACAATTTTGAAGAAAGGACATGTGGAGGCTCGAGGAGAATTGTGGGTCGAAAGGTAGTTTGGTTTCAAACCACCTTTGGCCACACCCTCAATTGTGTGTTTGCGTGTGGTTATCACCCAAGGTCACATCAAGGAGGGGATTATCAAAAAAGAGGAATTTCAACAGAAGAATTTCTTTAGCCCTTTTTCAAAATGATAACTACTCTTACCGGAGTATGGATATGCTAATTAACATGTATAATAAGACTTGAATGTGGATAGATGAAGGTGGCAGGGTTCTGTCAAGAGAAGATGAAGCCCGAAGGATGGATGACCTGGTGTTCGTAACACTGCTTCTAAGCATGGGCAGTTGGAACTTCATGCATTGATGATGGTGGATTATATAATGGTTAATACCTTTATGGGATTAAAGGAATATGATAGGATTAGGTAGGATCCCTAACAATTATAGTTACTACTTTATATTAAATCAGAGTATATAACTCCTCGAGACCAGAGAAAAGTGAGATGGGTAAAATCCTATGGACGCTGAGGCAAGAAGGTTTTCTTGCTAGACATTTCCACATAAAGAGGAAAGTGACCCTGGTTGGTTATGGCCTTGAGAGAAGGCAACATCAATACGAGATATGACTGTGAGATTGGTCCTGTAAGTGACTGAAATCTCAAACTAAAGGACACTAATGATGAAGTTAAACCATCGAGTGAATGCATGAGGTAAAAAGGTGCAAGAGATGCAACTACTTATACATGAATCTATATACATGATCATGAGGATGATTGGAAGATCCTTGGGAAAAGGATATAGAATTCTGATATGTCCATGTGTGTGAAGGACATGGAAAAAGTGCAAGCAATAAGCTAGCATGATGGATACTTATCTGTGTTTAATCATGCTTGAGTGCATGGGTTAATGCATTGTGGAGCTTCCTAATATGAATCCTGATATTAATACCAGTTAGGTATGAATGATATTAAACGTGCAAGTGATGCACATGTATGATGTAAGTTAACAAAACCAAAATATGAATGGATACATAATTTGGGTACATGACAAAGATTTATGTTTATATTCCTTATGGGATATTTGGTAAACTGTTGAAGCTAACTCAAGGCTGAGGCCATCACAAATATTGATGGATATGCAATAAGGAAGTTGCACGCTGAAGGAGTTCCCCGTGGAGGAACTGTGTGAAGACTCTATCAGGAAAACAAAGTCACAACCTTAATGACTGCTGAGAATTAAGCAGTGATCCACAAGCTTATATATATATATATATATAAGACTAATGAATATAATCCTGGATTACATTTTGAAAAACATCATGTAATGAATATAAGACTAATAAATGAATATTGACCATTCTGATAACCGAATGGTAATGTGCAGGATGAACAAGTTTGTGACCCATTATGAACAAAAAGGTTTGCTATTAAAGCATGCTATTGTATTCCAAAAAGGTTAGGGTGGGGCCTAATCAAGGATGCTAAAGGAAAAGAGAAAGAAGATCCCAACAGGGAGTAAATTGCAAAAGCAAAGAAAATATAGTGAGGCCTTAGAAATAACTCAGTTGGGCTGAAAAGTCCCAGGTGATGTAGAAATAATTTGAAGAAGGGGAGAGCCCTCAATTCTTTTCTTGCTGTGTATTATGTTTTTATTTGGGATGAGAAAGCTAGTACGCTGATGAAAGTAAATGTTTTGACACCATAGTGATGAGGATTGTATTATTGCAGAAACAATTGAGAACTATCGGTATTGCACTCATGAAAACATTAAGGATAATGTGATGAAGTGCATACAAATATGCTAGGACATGTCTGAAAATGTTTTATTCATTTAAATGCTATGGTACTTTCATTTTTAATTTACATAACGACTAATGTGTTTATGATGTATGTCATGTGTAGAAAGAAATATATTAGAACAGTTGAGAAAGACAATTGCCAATAATGAACAACCTCAATCAGAGGATGACTATGAGAAGGTTCTTGTTTAAAGATTGTTGAAGGGAATTTAAAAGTCCCCATGGAGCACCACTGATGGGATAATATCAGAGGGGGTGCTAACAACCAAAACAGGTATAAAAATGTTCATGCCTATGTGTCACAAGGTATGAAGGGATTGGGTAAGAATCCCTTCTAATTTTTTTTACGATCTTAAATGTTATGTATGAAATGCTGAAAGTCAGATGCATGCCTTGGGTACCCAAGGTGGGTATGATTCATGAAGGAGAACATGAATTATGGAGGTGTGAACCTCTGATAATAAAGACTGATTGTAACCCTCAAAAGAATTCATGAACTGATATGTCATGAATACATGGACCAATCAAGGAATGATTGGAAACAAAAAGTGCTCATAGATAGTACGTTGCATGGGATTGCTTCAAGGAAATGCATGTTTTCATAAAGGATAGACAATGGATTTCCCATTGAGGAAGGAGGACCTTCCAACATTTCTACTTACATTGTATAGGTGTTAGAGAAAACCAAATTTTGGTGGCCATGAGTGTTGGCACCCTGGTTATTAATGAAGGAGGAATGCTTAAAGGCATTCATGTGAAAATTTTGAGTTTCATGTGTGTCATTTTAGGATCGTGATCGACCTATGGATGGAAGCATAGTCCTGTTGTAAGAAGGAAAGAAAATGAATAAGCCATCTGGAAAAGAGGTTGGTTAAATTCCAACACACCATGGCCAAGAACCTGTCATAAAGTGTGACAAACTTGAAATCAATGCAAGAGTGCATTGGGTATGAATGTGGCCATGAATATTGGCACATTTGTTAAATCCTTTGAAATGTTGAATTACATTTTGGAAGGTTTGGTATGTTGAAATGAGGCGTAGGCAAGGAATGGGACTCCATTTTCATGTCTATATAGATGTGATGAACTGTTAGTATGCATGGTTTTGAATATATATATATATATATATATATACATGGATGCATGGAAACTAACAATTTGTTTGGCTGATTGAAGTTGAAAGTGCAGGAAGCAAAGGGGTCTTGGATATGGCAACATTGTAAGCCCATAAGGAAGACCAATTGCCTACTGAGCCAAACCGCTATGGGAAGAAAAGTCCCATAATTATGAATCTAGTTCATGTGCGAAACAAATATGAGAACAGAATGTGGAATTTGGAAATCTGCGGATGAAATATTTACAAGAAAATTTTTGAATTTAAAATTTATGATGTCTCATGAATTTCTGTATACCTGTGATACAGGTGAAAGGGAAAGATCTACGAATAGTGCAAAGATGAGAAACTGAGCTCTCAGGTTCGAGGGATAACTATGGGAAAGAGTATAATCCGATCGCATGAAATAGAGACTAATAGTTTGTTTGGCTGTGTAAAGAATGAATTGCCGGGAGAAGGAGAGTAACCTTCATCCCTATCTATTACGATACCGGGAGAAGGAGAGTAACCTTTGTCCCTATATATTATGGTACTGGGAGAAGGAGAGTAACCTTTGTCCCTATCTATTACGGTGCCAGGAGAAGGAGAGTAGCCTTTGTCCCTATCTATTACGATGGTAGGAGAAGGAGAGTAACCTTCATCCCTAACTTTAGCTGAGCCAGAAAGCTATCAAGCTATAAAAGCATGAAAAATGGCTTCTGCTGAGACATGAGAACCCCATGGTAAGCCATGATCACCTATAATATGTTGTGTTGAGTTAACACAAGATGGAGGGACACCTCAACAGAGAAATTCTGAGGGACAGCTCAATTGTAAGACTCGATAGAGTCTCTGGAATTATTTATGTGCAAGAAAACCTTGGCAAAGCAAGATGGATCACCCGAGGGACTGTATATTAGAGAAGGGGATGCCTGATCCTAAGCCTAGGCCTGGAGGGTGAGTGACCGAAAGGAAGAGGAGACCATGGTAGTTCTTGTAAACTATTGGGATCATGCACACGATGGGTAGTTCTTCCTGTGCGAGAAAACCTTGCCAAGGCAAGATGGATCACCTGAGGGACTGTATATCAGAGAAGGGGATGCCTGAGCCTGGGTCTGGAGGGTGAGTGACCACAAGGAAGATGAAACCTTGATAGTTCTTGCAAACTATTGATGGGGATCATGCACCCAATGGGTATGTCAAGGAAAAACAAAACAATGAGCCTGGATAACAAAACAACCATGTGGATACAAATCCACAAACTGCGCAGATAATTATTGTGCTAAGATTATGACATTTTCCTAGAAATTTTATGCAATGTTTTTTCATAAGATTATGATTAACGTGCTTGTTGTCCAAGAATTATTGAAAGTAGGTGACCAAAATTAAAGGTCTGAACAGGAACCTAACTGCGGAAGAAGGATCAAGATTTATGAAACAACTGAATGAGAAAGGCATGACACGTGTTCTTGAGAAACAACACCGAGGACGATGTTCCTTTAAGGGGGAGGGAATTGTAACACTATTGTTTCCCCTAGCTTCTAATTAATCATAAAATAGGATTACCATGCTAAGACATGTGGACAATGTAAATGTATTATTGTTAAACTACCCATAACTGACTGTTGGGGGGTGAATCCTTGAAGTACGAGCCATGATATCTCTAGAGGAAATAAATAAGTTAATAAAGAAAGGAGCAGTGGTTGAATCATCAACCACCCCCATGAATGGAAGCATGGTATAGTTGCAGTATGTTAGCTCGAAGTACCACAAAGACCTGTAGACCCGAGCTTCCTTTTGACAAAAGGAACATGATAGGTCGAAAAACCTTCCATAGGAGAGAAGGTAAGATACATATAGAGACAACAAGAGAGGAGACACAGGATGAGAGAAAAATCTCATAAGGGATATGTGAAAACCCAAAGGAAGTGTTGAGAACATGGCCTGAAGGACCCGAACGTGAGATTGATGCTGAGGAAGCATCTGTTAAACCTTGCAGGGTCGCTGTGACAGAGAGAGTTTCTCTGAGAGATGGCGTAAATTACCTAGTGATATCATGGCTTGGCACGGGAGTGGCCAGAGTGCTAAGAATGAATGCCTCTGAGCCTATGGTTGGGTGGAAAGGTGCACACCTATAGTCAGTTGGTTGGATGCAACTTGTAATAGATAATTATTCTCATACCCTGTGAAATTAAGCTGTAATTATGTAATGAAATAGGATATACTGTGAATGACCCAGGGATGTGTGATCCAGATTATTTTCGGCACGAAATGAGAGCGGAGATATAATAAAGAAATGCACAGAGATATTGCAGATATTCAATAATATAACATAAATCTATCAGAGATGCAACCATAAACACAGATATACAGTAATACATGATTTCTATTAATCAGAGAAATGTATAGAGACTGTAAA
>SNQJ01S0077422.1:29789-50753 GCA_010110895.2 Picea sitchensis | reverse complement strand
GATAGAAATTAATTCTAGACTAGACAGCTCTTGAGCGCAAGAGGGAAATGGGATATAGACACTCTCATTGTGCATTTGTAAGTTAGTTAGAAGTAGGAGAGATCAAGAGCATGCAGAGAGCTGTGTAATAACACTCATGTACAGATACTTGAATTAATAGAAGAGATTGATTCAATTTCATAGTTTGTGTTGTTCTATGTGTATTATTGATGTTGATATGCTCATATATGTTTGCTTCCTGTTATACATTTTCTTTTATATGCTGTGTATATGATTTCATGTTCGAATTGAAGTCTGAAAGGGTGAGGGAACGAGTTTCAATTGTTTCTCTATCTGAGCCAGTGAATTCCTGCAAGGAGTGCAGTTGAAGTGTCTGCAAGGAGTGCGTTGACCGAGGGTTCAGATAGAGATAGCTTTTGTTCTCATTCATCCCAGAAGTGCAGTTGGGCATAGGAGCCGTGCAAGGAGTGGGCAGGCTGGGTAAAAGTCCCAGGGTTTCAAACCTGAGTGAAGTATTGAAGGACTGTTGCTGCAGACGTGCGCAGAGTCGAGGAGCTTCAACACTTAGACATGATTGAAGGTTTGCCACAATAAGTGCGTGTGAGAGTTTTCCTGAAGGACTTGAAGTCGTGGGAAAAGCTCAGGAGGTTTAGGCTTTCGAATTCGTTGAAGGATAGCGCAGGAGAGCTGCGACTGAAAGTTCATAAGAGACGTCGCAGATTTGCGAGCAAGTGAATGAGTTTTGTGGAGAGGAACACTTAGTCATTTCGCAGGATTCATAGGGAAAGATAGATGGTCGGTATTCTCCGAGGAGAATTCATGACATTATGTGAGCCGTTAGATCTCACAGAGGTGCAAGGGAGATACAACGAAGTATTTCAGAAGGTTAAATCTTAGGAGGGACAGAGCCGTTGATCCAAGCCATCTAGGGCCTTTGGATTAATCGCAAAATCACCTATCGTGATTTCGTGAGAGAAGAGTCGAATATTTGTAACATGAATCATGAAATCATGATACGTGATATCCCAATGGTTACGTAAATAGCGTGGGACATAGCAGACCAGGCGAGTGGACAGGTGGCGCATCTTATCGGGATCTCGCAGTGAGAAGTCCCGAAGCTTGGACATCAGGATCCGTGATCCTGCGAAGTCTGAAGTCTCGATGAGATAAGGGACAGTTGAAAATTCAAAGCCATGAGCTCATCGAAGTTTTAGCATATCGAGACTTGGGAGTCAGAGAACTGAGTTGCTCGACACCGCGAGTACCGAGATCCCGATAGAGAAAGTTCCGACAGGGAAAAGAAGGAAGTCAACGTTGACCAAATGTCGGGTTTCGTGGATCCGTGAAACCAAAGGTCGACCACTAGAATTGCAAAGTTGCGAAGCCCGATTCCCTAACAGGTAAAGAAAGGGGATCGCGTGAAGAGTTTCTGTGGGTGCAGATTTTCCGATAGGGAAATATAAGAGCACTAAGGTTCTTTGGGCCACGATAGAAGAGAAGATCCTGTGTGCGTGTGGACCTTCTGAGCTGCAGGTGGTGAAAGGGCCGCGTAGCTATCAAGTGGTATCAGAGCACATAAAGACTCTTTGCTTTCTGTAGCAGAGGAGAAAGAAAATTCACCATGCCGCCAAGGAGAGATAGACAGTCACCCGATCCAGAGGATAGGGAAGTACAGAGAAGAAGAGGTAGACAGATGGCAGATCCAGCCATAGAGAGACAAATGTGAGATCTATGAGCAAGACTCGAAGACATGGAGACAACGCCAAGATGCACAGCTAGTGCAGGGGATCTGAGTGATTCTGAAAGCAAGATTGAGGCTAAACATGAAGAGGAAGTTGCAGCCGAAGATGCATCAAACGAGCGGTTGATCAAAGCTATTTCCAGGATGGGTGTAAGAGAAAAGATGGACATTCCAATTTACGAGGGAAACTTGGATGCAGAGGAGCTTCTAGACTGGATTAGAGCTCTCGACACATACTTTGACTATGGAGATGTCAAAGAAGACAAGAAAGTCAAGCATGCTGTCACATGCTTGAAGGGACATGCAGCATTGTGGTGGGATGAACTACAAGTTGACAGACGCTGGAAGGGAAAGCAAAAGATCAAGAGCTGGGAAAAAATGATCGCAAAGATGAAAGTGAAATTCATCCCGAGGGACTATCAAATTACTCTGTTCAGGAGAATGCAGAACCTAAGACAGAGGCTGATGACAGTGAAAGAATACACTGAGAAATTCTATAGATTGAACATCAGGGCAGGTCATCAGGAGAGTGATGATGAACAAGTTTATAGGTATATGAATGGCCTGAGATATGATATCCAGGATGAGATGAGCATGGTAACCATCTGAACGGTGGAAGATGCTTATCAAATGGCTCTGAAAGCTGAGGAGAAGCTGAGCTGGAAACAGGGTCAGAGGGGCCGAGGCAGAAGTCATCCCAGAGGCAAATCAGTTGCCCAGGATAAATCCCATAAGCCCAAGGAGGAAGGGAAGAAACCTCAGACTCGTACAGAGAGAGGTGGAACCTCACAGAGAGGACAACATAATGAGCAGAGAGGAGATTATGCTGACAACAAAACTTTTCCTCGTAATAGAGGTAGAGGAAGAGGAAGAGGTGGAGTTATTACATGCTTCACATGCGAGAAGAATGGGCACAAGTATTACAAGTGTCCAGAGAAAAAGAAGGACATTGGAGAAGCTCACATCATCGAAGCGCAGAGGCGGGATGTTGAGGCAGAAGATGCAAAAGGTGGAAGATCACTGATGATGCGAAAAGTCCTTTTGACACTCGAGAAGGAGGTGGAGAGTTCAGTCCAAAGGACCAGACTTTTCAATACTACTTGCAAGACCAAGGACAGGGTATGCAAGGTCATTGTAGACAGTGGTAGCATGGATAATCTCTTATCTATAGAGATGGTAGAGAAGCTGGAGCTGGAGATGACTGATCATCCAAGCCCATACAGAGTTTTGTGGCTACAGAAAGGACACCAGGTAACTATTACTAAACAATGCTTGGTTGAATTCAAGATAGGTGGATATAATGATAAGATATTGTGTGATGTTATTACTATGGATGTTTGTCATCTATTTTTAGGTAGACCATGGCAATATGACAGGAATGTGATTCATGATGGGTGAATGAACACATACACCCTAGAGAAGAATGGGAGGACACACATGTTGCTTCCGATAAAGGATAAGGAGGTGAAGCTGGAGGTAAGCAACACAATACTTCTCATGAGTGGGAAGGAACTTCTCACAGAGGTCATGAAGAAGGAGGATCCCCAGTTCATTGTCTTCAAAAAACCAAAGATTGTTCTGACTAGCACAAGAGTGGACGATTTACAAGATGAAGTTCAGGAACTGCTGGAAGAGTTCGTTGACATCATAGTGGACGAATTACCTCGTTCGTTGCCACCGATCAGGAGTGTGAGTCATCATATTGATCTCATACCAGGAGCTAGTTTTCCAAATAAATCCGCGTACATATTGAAGCCACAAGAAAATGAAGAGGTTAAAAGGCAAGTCCAGGAGTTTTTGGACAAAGGATTAGTCAGGGAAAGTTTGAGTCCATGTGTTGTTCCAACAGTACTCAGTCCGAAGAAAGATGGAGGCTGGAGGATGTGTATCGACTCAAGGGCGATAAACAAGATAACCATCAAGTATAGATTTCCATTTTCGAGGATGGATGATCTGATGGATTGCTTGAGTGGAGCAAAATATTTTTCAAATATTGATTTGAAAAGCGGATATCACCAGATTCGCATGAGAGAAGGCGATGAATGGAAGACAACATTCAAAACAAACGAGGGTTTGTATGAATGGCTTGTTATGCCATTTGGCTTAAAAAATGCACCCAGTACCTTCATGAGGTTGATGAACGAAGTCCTGAGGGAGTTCATCGGGAAATTTGTCATTGTATATTTGGATGACATACTGGTGTATAGTAAAACAACAGTGGAGCATCTGGAGCATTTGGCTACAGTGATGCAGAAACTACAACAGGAGAAGTTGTTGATTAACATAAATAAGTCCTCATTCATGAAGACAGATCTCATTTACTTGGGATTTGTTATATCTACAAATGAGTTGAGGATGGATCGAGATAAGGTGGAAGTGATCAAGAATTGTCCATCACCGAAGAATATTTTCGAGGTGAGAAGTTTTCACGGATTGGCTAATTTCTACCGAAAGTTCATTAGGAATTTCAGTGGGATTAGCGAAGCAATGATGGATACAGTGAAGAAGTGGCATAAGTCTTTTCACTGGACAACAGGGGCTGAGAAGAGTTTCAATCTGTTGAAACGAAAGATTATGGAACAACCAGTTTTGGTGTTGCCGGATTTCCAGAAAACATTTCAGGTGAAATGCGATGCAAGTGGGTTTGCAATTGGGGCAGTCTTAAGTCAAGAAGACAAGCCGATAGCATATTTGAGCGAGAAGATGAATGAAGCGAAATTGAACTACTCCACATATGATAAGGAGTTTTATGCTATCATACAGGCATTGAAGAAATGGAGGCATTACTTGATACCCAAAGAGTTTGTATTGTACAGTGATAACCATGCACTACAGTTTGTGACTCAACATGAGAAGTTGAATCAGAAACATACCAAATGGGTTGAGTATATGCAAAATTTCACATTTGTGATAAAATGTAATTGAGGTACTGCTAACAAAGTTGCTGATGCTTTGAGCAGGAAGTGTTTGCTGTTACAGGAGTTCAAAGTCAAAACGCTGGGTTTTGATGATCTTAGGAACATGTACAGAGACGATCCAAATTTTCAGGAGGCGTATGAAGCACCTGAGAATCCAATTCTTAGAGACAGAAGCCAGTGGGCCAAATACATGATCCAGGAAGGATTGCTGTTTAAGGGCAATCAACTGTGAATTCTGAAATGCTCCATGAGGGAGAACTTGCTGAAAGAGAAACACAGTGGAGGATTGGCAGGACACTTTGGCCATGAAAAAACATTCATGAAGCTGAATGAGTCATACTTTTGGCCGGGAATGTGAGTGGATTTCAAGAGATTCGTTGATAGATGTATAATTTTCCGGCATTCGAAGGGGAGAAAGAAGAATGTAGGATTCTATCAACCATTGCCCATGCCAGAGAGACCGTGGGATGCGATTAGCATGGATTTTATATTGGGGTTGCCAAGAACACAAAGAGGTATTGATTCAATCTTTGTGGTAGTGGATAGATTTTCCAAAATGGCACACTTCATTCCATGTCATAAGACCAACGATGCGACTCACATCGCGAATCTGTTCTTCAAAGAGGTCATTCGACTTCATGGGTTGCCGAGAAGTATAGTCTCGGATCGAGATACTAAGTTCATAGGGCATTTTTGGAGGACCTTATGGAAGAAGTTGGGAACTAACTTGGCATTTAGTTCGGCTTATCATCCTCAGACGGATGGACAGACAAAAGTGGTCAATAGAAGTCTGGGAGACTTTCTGAGAAGCTCGGTGACAGAGCACCATAGCAAGTGGGATAGCATATTACCACAGGCAAAGTTTGCATACAATGACTCAGTGAATCGGAGCACATGCCATAGTCCATTTCAGATAGTATATGGTATGCAGCTAAGGGACTCAGAACAGACTGCGACTAGGAGCGCTAGTGCAGAAGAATTCACCGAGGCGATGAAGGAACTTCAGAGCCAGGTGAAGGAGCGATTGCTGAAATCAAGCCAGAAATATAAGCACAGAGCAGATCAACATCAGAGACAACTTCAATTTGAGGTTGGTGATCTAGTTCTGGCACATTTGAGAAAGGAAAGGTTCCCAAGGGGAACATACAATAAATTGAATATGAAGAAAATCGGGCCATGTAAGGTCTTGAAGAAGTTCGGGACAAATGCTTATGAGATTGAATTACCCGATGGGATTGGAATTTCTCCGATATTCAATGTCTCAGATTTGTACCCATACAGAACTGGAGAAGCAGAGACTGGAGATGAGCAACCAGTGATCCAGTGGATGAAACAGATGCCAATTGTAGATAAGCCGCAGATGGAATGCATACTAGATAAGAGAGTGAGCAAGAGGACCAGGCGAAAGCAATACCTTGAGTATTTGGTCAAATGGAAGAACCATCCAGTTGAAGATGCCAGCTGGGAGACTGAAGCAGAGATACAGAATCATGGACAGACCATGAAGGAGCTCATGGACAGGATCCCATGAATGTTTTCAAGCGAGGGAGTATGATGCAGGAGCATCTCCCACATCAAGCGAGCCAGCGCGGAAGCGGAAGACAGCTGGACAAGCCAACACAATTTTTGAAACACCTTGAAGTTGTTGCGCAAATCTTAAATGAGCCATTAAGATGAGGCACACTTGTATATTGTAATGGACCTTGAGCCTTTAAGCTCTCACTTGTATATTGTAATGGACCTTGAGCCTTTAAGCCTTTAAGCTCTCATCCTTAGTAGGTAGACCACATTTAAAGTAGTTAATGTAAAGTAGATAGAAATTAATTCTAGACTAGACAACTCTTGAGCGCAAGAGGGAAACGGGATATAGACACCCTCATTGTGCATTTGTAAGTTAGTTAGAAGCAGGAGAGAGCAAGAGCATGCAGAGAGCTGTGTAAGAACACTCATGTACAGATACTTGAATTAATAGAAGAGACTGATTCAATTTCATAGTTTGTGTTGTTCTCTGTGTATTATTGATGTTGATATGCTCATGTATGTTTGCTTCCTGTTATACATTTTCTTTTATATGATGTGTATATGATTTCATGTTCGAATTGAAGTCTGAAAGGGTGAGGGAATGAGTTTCAATTGTTTCTCTATCTAAGCCGGTGAATTCCTGCAAGGAGTGCAGTTGAAGTGTCCGCAAGGAGTGCGTTGACCAAGGGTTCAGATAGAGATATCTTTTGTTCTCATTCATCCCAGAATTGCAGTTGGGCATAGGAGCCATGCAAAGAGTGCGCAGGCCAGGTAAAAGTCTCAGGGTTTTGAACTTGAGTGAAGTATTGAAGGACTTCTGCTACAGGCATGCGTAGAGTCGAGGAGCTTCAACACTTAGACATGATTGAAGGTTTGCTGCAAGGAGTGCATGCGAGATTTTTCCTGAAGGACTTGAAGTCGTGGGAAAAGCTCAGGAGGTTTAGGCTTTCGAATTCGTTGAAGGATAGTGCAGGAGAGATGCGACTGAAAGTTCGTAAGAGACGTCGCAGATTTGCGAGCAAGTGAATGAGCTTTGTGGAGAGGAACACTTAGTCATTTCACAGGATTCATAGGGAAAGATAGACGGTCGGTATTCTTTGAGGAGAATTCCCGACATTCTGTGAGCCATTAGATCTCACAGAGGTGCAATGGAGATACAACGAAGTATTTCAGAAGGTTAAATCTCAGGAGGGACAGAGCCGTTGATCCAAGCCAGCCAGAGCCTTTGGATTAATCGCGAAATCGCCTATCGGGATTTTGTGAGAGAAGAGTCAAATATTTGGTAGCGGGAATCGCGAAATCATGATACGTGATATCCCGACGGTTACATAAATAGCGTGGGCCATAGCAGAGCAGGCGAGTGGACATGTGGCGCATCTTATCGGGATCTCACAATGAGAAGTCCCAAAGCTTGGACATCAGGATCCGCGATCCCGCAAAGTCTAAAGTCCCGACAAGATAAGGGACAGTTGAAAAGTCAAATCCATGAGCTCATCGGAGTTTCGGCATATTGGGACTCGGGAGTCAGAGAACCGAGTTGCTCGACAACGCGAGTATCGAGATCCCGATAGAGAAAGTTCCAAAAGGGAAAAGGAGGAAGTTAGCGTTGACCAAATGTCGGGTTTCATGGATCCTCGAAACCAAAGGTCGACCACTAGACTCGCAAAGTTGTGAAGCTCGATTCCCCGACAGGTAAAGAAAGGGGATCGCGTGAAGAGTTTCTGTGGGTGCAGATTTCCCGATAGGGAAATAGAAGAGCATTAAGGTTCTTCGGGCCGCGATAGAAGAGAATATCCTATGTGCGCGTGGACCTTCTGACCTGTGGGTGGTGAAAGGGCCACGTAGCTATCATGTAGGAGGGGCAAGGGTCAAGGCCTTTGAACCCTTAGAAAATATTCTAAGTCAGAAGAGATTAGAAGCTCAGGAGGAGGAGAGACAATGGTTGTTGGATCACAATGCTGAGGATCGACAACCGTCTAATCTAAGCAAGGTGCATGAACCTTAGCACTTTGCACACACAGGAGAAGAGAACTTACCAAAGTTTCAAAGTCCCAAATTATTTTGGGACCATCCATCGTCAAGGAGGACATGTGGCGTAAGATCCATAACTCCTAAAGTTCATGGACTAGGTGGAGGTGAAATAGCCGAAGTAAATCTAAATCGTCCGATCATCCGAAGTAGATCTCAGTCATTAGATCGCCTGAAGTAAATCTCAAGCATCAGATCGTCCAAGGAGAATCTGGACTGTCTGATCTAGAAGAGACGTGGCATAGATCTGTGGATTCCCAATAAAGTCTGAAGTAATTCATAGCCATCATATCCAGAGGGACATGTGAAGACAGATTGTAAACTTCAGAGAAATCACCTCGAGAGTTTCAGATTGAGAGTTGAAACTCTCGAAGCCCAAAATGCCTAAGCGTTGAAGTGTTGAAGCACCGAAGTGCCAAAGAGATGAAGAGCCGAAGAGACGAATAGCCAAAGCAACAAAGAGACGAATAGTCGAAGCGTTGAAGAGCCGAAGCATCGAAGGTCCGAAGTAGACCTGAACTGTCAAATCTAGAGAATAAGTGGCATGAATCTGTGGATTTTGGGTAAATACCCAAAGTAAACGTCAACTGTTGGATCGTTCGAAGTAGATCTGAACCATCAGATTCGAAAAATAGGTGGTGTGAATCTGTGGATTCCGAGAAAAGTCTCGAAGTAAATGTTGATCGTCGGATGATCCGAAGTAGATCTAAACCATCAGATCCAGAGAATAGGTGGCGTGAATCTGTGGATTATGGGTAAATACCTGAAGTAAACGATCATTGGATTGTCTGAAGTAGATCTGAACCATGAGATCTGGAGAATAGGTGGCATGAATTTGTGGATTCTGGGTAAAGACTTGAAGTAAATGTCGATCATTAGATCGTTCGAAGTAGATATGAACCGTCAGATCTGGAGAACACGTGGCGTGAATCTGTGGACTCTGGGTAAATACCCAAAGCAATCCTCGATCGTCAGATCTAGAGGAAAGGTGGCACAAATATGTAGACTCCACGTAAAGACCCGAAGTAATCCTTGACCGTCATATCAAGTGGACACACGTCATTATATTATAGCCTTCAGATAAAATCTATTGGGAAAAAGGGTGAAGTTTGAGATTTGAGATCTTAGAAGTCTGGAGACCCGAAGGAGATATCGATTGTTGATAGAGAAAAGGGACACAAGACCGTTGATCTAGTTGAAAGGCCAAACACCCAGAGTAGAAGTAGGGCCATTGATTTAGGAGGACAGGTGTCCGCAGATCGTCAACTCCAGAAGATTGATGTACGAAGGAAAGAAGGGTTTGAGATTTGAAAAGTCCAAAGTCTGAAATCATGAAGGAGATCACATCCATTGATTTAGGAGGGGCAAATCTGGTTCATGGATTTGAAAAGGGAAGATATGAACCATCAGTTCAGACAATACTGTCAACATCGAGAGATCGATGGTCTTGTAGCATTGCGGGGATCAGATATGTGCGAACTTTAAAAAGTTGAGGGTTGGCCGCAATCAAAACCATGGTTTTGTATAAAGGACACATGGAGGCTTGAGGAGAATTGCGGGTTGAAAGGTAGTTTGGTTTCAAACCACCTTTGGCCGCACTTGCAATTATGTGTTTGCGTGTGGTTATCACCCAAGGTCACCTCAAGGAGGGGCTTATCAAAAAAGGGGCTAGCACCCAAACTCAGAGATTCCCCAAGCCTGAAGGGAAGGTCGTAGGTACCATTAGACCTGCACCTAAAAGTCAAAAGGGTCTGCATTTAATTACAGAGCGAGACCATTAGGGTCTCAGAGAGTCGTTTGGCTTCAAAATTGGATATCCTTGACTGGGAGGTCGGACTAGTTCCTTGACTTTGCAAATTAGAAACCATGAATAGAGAATCTATCCTTTAAGAAAAGAAAAAACTTTTATGCCCCTTTGTGGGTCTTTTACAGTGTCCAAGATGATGATGAAAATATTGCGCAGTTGGCAACAACATTTAGGGGTCGCTCACTAGTTTGGTACATGCAACTACAAATTACCACACCTATAAGACAAGCAAGGATGTTAGTAGAGATTAGAAAAACATTGTTGAAAGAGTTCAAGAAGTCAAAGTCTAAATCATAGTACATTACAAAGTTGAAGTTAATCAAACAAGTGCAAAATGAGTTAGTTTGGGACTATGCTCAAAGGTTTAAGGATTTGATGAGTATACTAAAATTCCAGATACCTGATCAACATCACCAAGAATGGTTTATTGTAGGAATTTTACCACACATTCACATGTTGTTAATTCAACAGAAGGTTGCATCCCAACCTGAAGCTTTGGAGAATGCAATGAAGTTGGAAGAATCTCTTATAGGAGGCAGTGGAGGGATGTCACAAGTATATATGCAACTAGCTTTCTTGACAATCCAACTGGCAGAACTTATAAAAGGGAAGGAGAAGTGGGAACAAGTTTGGTGTACCAAGTGTAGGACTGAAGGCCACCATAAGGAAGAATGCCCAACATTTGCATAGTATTTAGTGACTGGAGAACCAAATCCATTACCAAGAGGGGGATACTGTGAAATATGTAAGAAATGGGGACATCATCTGACTGAGTGTCTATTACTATATAATTACCAGAGTACGCCAAGGAACTTATTCTGTAACTTTTGCAAGTCAGTCTGGCATGAAGAGAGGGATTTCCACACATTCAATTTGATGAGAGAAACACTTCGAATATGTATAGAATTCAAGAGGAAAATGATGCGACAAAAGGAGGTGGTCCATAGTATAACAATTAAAGAATCTTTAATCCAGGAAACCAAGGAGAATTTGATAGAGGTTGAGGTAGAGGACCAATAATATTCTACAATTGTAATCAAATGGGACACTTATCTCATGACTGCCTGAATCCTTGTACAACCTGTACATACTGTAAAGCATTGGACCATGCAACATAAGACTGTCCTCAACTACTCGTGAAGTGGAAGGAAAGAGGGAATCAAAACCAGAATCCAAATAATAAGGTGCATAAGATATCAATCGAGAAACACAATGAAGGACCTAGGATAACATATGTTACACACAGAGGAACTAGAACAGGGGCTGATGTGATGAAGGGAGGGAAGCAAGCTGAGAAATGGGTAAGGAAAGTAGCACGAGCTATGCCAACATTCAAACCACAATAATAAAAGGAGATGTATCAGAGGGAAATAAAAGAGATACTAGAACCATATTGGGTGGCGTCAATATCATCTGCGCCTCCTATATGTGATCGTACTATATTAGACAAGCCGCTTGGGAAGGTAAGTACTCTGACAGAGTTTTTGAGAAGTTGTGTAGAGTTGATGAAATATGAAACTAAATTGAATTAATTATGTGAAATGATTGATAATTGTGTACAACAAAGGGAAATTCCTATCCCATAGAGGGTATTGAATCAAGTACTATGCAAAAATAGGACCAAAGAAGAATTCAAATTAAGTGCATAGATTGGGGAATAAAATGTGGATAACATTATATTAGACTTGGGTTAAAATGTAAATGTGTTACCAAAGAATACCTTGGAAATGATGGGGAAAACTAAGTTGATTTAGTCTCCTTCTTAGTTAAGGTTGGAAAACCAACACAATATAGTACCAATTGGATGATTGACAAGAGTACATGTGAATATAGATGGAGTGCATAGTGTAGAAAATTTTGAAGTCATTGAGATCGTGGATGATAGTCAACAATATCCAACAATGATGGGACTTGAATGGGCCTTTGATAATTAGGCAATAATTAATCTCAAGAGGAGGGAGATGATATTTGAGGTAGTAGACTTGAAGTTTACCACACCATTGAATCCGAGAGAAGGAAAGAGGTATATAGAGCCAACGAGAGGGAATGAAATTGACAACTTGTATAATATGACTGTGTGAATGGATGATTATGTTAAACCCACTACAGATGGTGCACTAAGTTGGAGAAGTATTAGCTCATCCACATCAGATTCAAAGGAAGGTATGGAACATTGGAAGTAGAGGATACATGAATTATCAACTAGATGATGTGAATGCATAACTTGATCATTGTGCTGGATTGGAATGAGGTTATGTGATCCACCCATGTATGATGGATTGATAGATACAAACTCATTAGTAAAAGAATTTGAGTTGCAGGTACCCAAACAACAAATAATTTTTTCACTAGATGTTGTCTTGAAGGCCACTCCAACCAAATGGTGGGATGAACACAAAGAGGGAATGTAATACTGGTCGCAGTGTAGAAGACTAATGCAAGTGACATTTTGTAACAAGTTGGAGAATATTGCACAAAAGTATACATGGATAAGTGACCCAACATATCATTTTGGGTAGTGATGAAACATATGGGGATCAATACCAAATAAGGAATGGACACACATGTTTATACATACACTAGATACAATTATGAAGAACCGATACTTGGAACTGGAAATGCACAGAAAAACAACAAATTGGGACAAACTAATTCAAAGGTTTAAGGTAACATTTACTTTTGAACACTAATATGCATTACTAGAAGCAACATTGCAGGTCTTTATAAACATTATCTTTTTATAAGAAGGGTTGATGGAGGTGGTGTCTATGTGCAGTGAACACAAAGCTTCTATGATTCTCCATGAATTACTGGAATGTTAGAATGTTGCTAAAGAAGAACACGATGAGGAAGATCCAAGGAATCTATAAGTACATGAAACTGAGGAGGAACACATAGTAGTAGGACCCGAGCTTGAATCTGCTGCATACACACATTCATTAAACAAGTGGAAAGTAAAGATTGGGACAAAGGAAAACCCAAAGTTTGTGCAGATAAGAGACTATTGGAATGACGAAAATGTGGAGAAGATTGCAAATTTGTTGTGTGAGTATTAGGATATATTCCCAACTACATTCTTAGAGATGAAAGGGATAGTTGGTGAGTTAGGAGAGATAAATATCCTTTTGAAACCCTATGCTAAGCCAATGAGATAGAGGCCCTACAGGTTAAATATGAAGTGCAAAGAGAAGGTGAAAGCATAAATAGACAAAATGTTGGAAGCTGGAATGATTGAACCAGTGGTGAAATAAGAGTGGATGATTCCAATGGTGGTACATGATAAGAAAACATGAGGAACCAGGATTTGCGTAGACCTAAAAAATATAAATGATGCATGTTTGTATTATCCATTTCCAACACCTTTCACAGACAAAGTACTACAGAATGTAGGATGGAAGGAGGCTTATTATTTCACAAATGGATTCATAGGGTACCATCAAATAAATATTGCATAAGAATAAAGGTATAAGACTACTTTTGCAACAAAGTAGGGAAGTTATCAGTACAAAGTGATGCCCTTTGGACTAAAGAATGCACCTGTTGTTTTTTCAAGAGTAGTTGTAGCAACTTTTAAGGAATTTATTCATAAGTTATTTGAAGTGTAATTAGATGATTAGACTGTGTTTAGTTTATTGAAATATCACATAGAATTACCCAGGCTAATGTTGGATAGGTGCAAACAATGTCATATTTCACTGAAATTGAAGAAATGTATTTTTTGCATGCCTTTTGGCATTTTGTTGGGCCATGTGGTATGTAAGTAGGGATTATTAGTGGATCTTACCAAGATTGCAGTGATTTTGGACTTAAAAACACCCACCTTAGTCAGACAGTTTAGAGAAACCCTGGGATGTACAGGATATTACAAAAAGTTTATTAAGGGCTATGTGCAAATTACAACACCTATGGAGAAGCTGCTAAAGAAGGAAGCTAAGTTCCAGTGGAATAAGGATTGTCAAAAGGGTTTGGATAAATTGAAGCATAAATTAGTGACCACATTGATTTTTATCTTCCTAGATTGGAAGAAGGAGTTCTATGTTCATATAGATGAGTCATCCATATATTTGGGCACATTACTACTTCAACCAGGTGAAGGAGACATAGACCCTCCAATTTATTTTGCAAGTAGGAAGCTATCAACAACAAAAAATAATTATACTACCACAAAACGAGAAGGATTGACAATGGTATACGTGTTGCAGAAGTTTAGACATTATTTATTGGGTTCTCATTTTAAGATGTATATAGACCATACTTGGTGAACAAGATAGTGTTGGGGGGGATAATATGTAGGCGGTTACTGGTGTTTCATGAATACAATTTTGAGGTTGTTGTGAAACTAGGGAAGTTGAATACGGGACCAGATCATTTATCACGCAGACTATCAGAAGAAGATGCAGGGAATCTAGATGACATATTGTCAGATCCACAATTATTTGGAGTTAAAATGGTGGACGACTACTTCATAGACATTGTGTAGTTTCTAAGTACAATAATGACCTCGTCAAACATGGTACTTGCGCAAAAGAAATAATTAGTGGTTAAAGCAACAAATTATCAGTTAATTGTAGGGAACTTATACAAGTTAGGTGCAGATGGAATATTGAGACGATGTGTGTTAGAGCATGAAAGGCCTATGATACTCACAGAAGTGCACAAAGGTATTGTCGGAGGACACTACGCAGGTAAAACAACTGCACAAAATATTTTGTGTGTAGGTCTCTGGTGGCCCACACTTCATAAGGATTCTAAATAATTCTGTCAGGAATGCGATGTATGCCAAATGGTGGGAAATCCATCCAGGAGGGATGCTGAGATTCCTTTACACCCACAAGTTACATTGCAAGCATTTGATAAATGGGAAATAAAATTTGTTGGACCAATCAACCCATCAACAAGAATATCAAGAGCTAAGTACAAAATCACTACAATAGAGTATTTGACGAGATGGGCAGAAGAAACACTAGTCATAGACTGCACCGCAAAGACTGTTGCACGGTTTCTATTTGAGAATGTAGTCTCACAATTTGGATTACCACGTAGTCTACTCAGTGATCAAGGAACACATTTCCTGAATAGGTCGATTGCAACATTGATTGGGGAATTTCAAATTCATCATCAGAGGAGCATGCCATATCACCCTCAGGCCAATGGAATGGTAGAATCTTTTAATAAAATTCTGGAGAATGCTTTGACAAAGATCTACAATGTAGGAAGAGGTGATTGGGAATTAAGGGCTCCTATATTATTATGGGCATACAATACTACAAGCAACAATTTGACAGGACATACACCTTTTAGGTTGGTCCATGGCCAAGAAGTAGTGATGCCGATGGAGTTTATTGTGCCTAGCCTATGTGTTGCAACGATTATTGATATTTTGGACTCTGGTGTAGTAGAGGAGAGATTCTCACAGTTGGTACAACTTGAGGAAGATCGCTTTGTCACAGGGTTCCATTGACAAGTTCAAAAGGCGAGAGAGAAGGCATGGAATAATAGACACCTTAACTGAAAACAATTTCAAGTGGGAGAGTTAGTATTTCTCTACGAAATTAAGTTCATGCAACATCCAAGAAAGTTTCAGATGCATTGGTTAAGAGCCTATGTGATTAAGCATGTGACAGAGGAAGGTTCCGTGTAGTTGGAAATACTGGATGGAGAAGTCCTTGGAGGAATGGTGAATGGAATTCGATTGAAACTCTATAGAGATGACTGACCGACTACACATATATCTAAACTATGCAAGAGAACATGTATCATAGTAGCTATACTATAATAGGGAGGTAAAATACAAAAAAAAACAAACAAAAAGTAGAAAAAGGAAGAAAACAAATAAAAAGTCGAAAAACAAGAAGAACTACAAAGGTAGACATGAAGAAGTATGGGAAATAAAGCAAGATGACCTACATAGAAAAAGGGAGTATCACACCATTAACAGAAAAAAAGGAAAGGTAGTTAAGTGTGCCTAAAAGTCAAGCGTGGAACAAGACTGTT
The DNA here is from genome assembly GCA_010110895.2 of Picea sitchensis. Classification (NCBI taxonomy): domain Eukaryota; kingdom Viridiplantae; phylum Streptophyta; class Pinopsida; order Pinales; family Pinaceae; genus Picea; species Picea sitchensis. The sequence goes on along the minus strand of SNQJ01S0077422.1, from coordinate 34,744 downwards.
AAGGGAATTAAAGCACACAAATGACAGTTAAAAAGAAGTAATGATGAAACATCCCAGAGACACGTATTCATAAATAGAAGGCTCCACTGAGGATCGAGATAGACTAGCAGATCGAAGGAAGAATATGGTAAAGGATTTGACATTAATGCTACAGTAAGGAAAGTATTGATTGCAGACTATGATCAGATTCAACACTTACGTTGGGCACAAAAACAATTACACAACTATCGAAGGGTTATAAAAGCGCATAAGGTCCTGATAGGGAAAGGTTATTTACATTTTATAGGAGTTTTGAGCATACGAAGCAGGAGAAGATTGTACAAAAAATGGAACCTCTGCAGAATGAAGCACTCAAGATAATAGGGGAATTGGCCACTATGTAGGGAATGACAAAGCAAGCAGTGCACAACACTGAGGAGAAACTCACAACCCTGATTGCGCAGGTTGTAGAGGAAATTTTGGGAAAATAATAAGAAGTGACAAAAGAAGTCACGACAAAGAGGGAAACCATCCAAAATTTCATGGAGGCATGGAGGAGCATGAGACAACATGCCTGGGTGGCTCGATATGAGCAACATGTGAGTGTTGGGGGCCTGTTGGACATCCATTTTGGATATCATTTTGAGGAAAATCCTAAGTATGGAGGATATTCATAGCAACAAAATAAATAAGAGAATGCAAGAGTAGTGCATAGTAAAGGCACATTTAGGATTGAAGTGTGCAATAAAATCATACTTGGTAGAAAAAAGGAAGAGAATAAAACATGAACATAAAGTGGGTGAAAAGGAAGGACAATAGTTCGAGATGCAAGAGAAGAGAGGCATGAAAAAGTAGGATGAACAATAGCTGGGAATGCAAAAGCAACATGCAGACGCAAAAACAATGAAAACACACCCGAACAACAAGTCAACATGAGTTGTAATAAGTCAGAATGAGTTGTAATAGGGTTTTGGGGATAAGCAAGTAGGGTTTTGATCCCTAGATTCTATGTATAAATATGTAATGGGTTGGGTAGAATAGGTTGTTGAAGGTTGGAGCATAAGTAATGTGTTGTTGATGTTGAGAGAATAGATCGAGAATGAGAGTGAGTCTATTTTTGAGTAGGGAAGGAGAGTTGCAGAGAGAGGCTTGCACTACAGAGTGACTAGGCAGGGTGGGGACTGATAACATGATGAATCTATTGTAGCGTAGTGCAGAATCCTAGAATGATTACATAAAACATAATAAATAAGCCATCAGTTGTGGACATAGCCGAAGGATTGGGTGAACCATGTTAACTCTGTCTCTATGTGTGTGATTCATGTGGTTGTTTATGAATAGTAGGTTCATGCATGTTAGACTATATTTGTTTAATATATGATTAATATGTAGTAGTTATGGTGAATGGTTTATGTTTCAATTTGTGTCATGATGGTATTGCATAAAATCAATTACTAAGTAACCAAGGAATAAAAGACACATGATAATGTGCATAGAGTAGATAAGTAAGAATGAATATGATGATCACCTCCCATCCCCTTGTTCCTGCAGCGCCAAAAGACACATCGGGTGAAACTTGACTTGCATGTAGGTGATGTTGAAAGGGATATAATTGAGGGGTTTTGTTGGTTAGATGAATCTATGGTCTTACAATTGCGTTCCCACAGACTTTATTATAGGTCTACTGAAGGTACATGGCAGGGGTTTCATATATGCAGTAGTTGATCAGTTAGCCAAGTTTTCACACTTTTTTTCTATTTCATCAGAGTACAGGGAAACAAAAGTGACATAATTGTTTTTCATGGAGGTTTTTAGACTTCATGGACTACCTAGGTACATTGTCAATGACAGGGAAAACATGTTTCTCAATGCTTTTTGGTAGGAGTTTTTCAGATTGGTCGGCACAAAGTTGACTCCTAGCACCAATTATCACCTTCAGATGGATGGTCGAACAAAGATTGTGAACAAATGGATTGAGGGGTAGCTGCGCAATTATGTACCAGGATAATAAAGGTCATGGATTAAGTGATTGCATTTGCGGAAGCATCACTATAACACTACCTACCACATGTGTTGGATTACTGAGAGGGGGAGTGAATCAATAATAGAGCAATTTAATCCTTTTTAGCCATACAATGCAAGTGTTATATCAATGTATAATTATCATCCAATAGTTTCAGAGTAAATAAAAAATGAACAAATGAGAAATCATACACATACACAGTACACCAGTGTTTTTACGTGGAAACCCAAAGCGAGAGAAAACCACATAATGATTTTTATTATATGTCTTTAAGAATTACATTCATTGGAAGCACCGAATTCTTTTTTTTTTGAGCTACAATTGGAAGGAGGCTCTAACCCCCTAGTTTCTCAGGCTATAACCTGAGCGAAGCTCTAACTCCCCAATTCTCTGGCTACAACCAGAAGGAGGCTACAACCCCCTATGTTCTCCAGCTACAACCACATGTCCTTGTCTCATCCAACCGCCCTGTCGTAGAAGTAGAATGATGGAACCACTGTCACACTATCACTATGAGATATACTACTGTAAACCTGTACCAATCAACCTGCACCAAACAACCTATAACAACCTGTACCAAACAATCTGTAATCAACCTGTACCATAAACAAGTGCATCAACCATGCACCAACCTGTACCTCAACCTGTACCATCAATGAGTGCATAAAACATGCACCAAATATGTACCAATAATGCATCAAATACACATAAACTATGACTCATCAAGATGTACCAACATCATCAACTATACACCTCATGTCTGTGCCAACTCATCAACTACTTGTCTCAACCATGTACCCAACATGTACCTCAACCAAAAGCTCTCATCAATTTCATCATCCAAATATTATTTGTAACTCTGTAATAGACCTCGTGTATATGATCACATATCTTCAAACCTTCCTTAACTTTAAAAACAAGATACTAGCATTTCCATCAAACTTTACTTAAGTCTCACATGACTAATTTTGGATTAGTCAACAACCCTAACTTGAAATAATCATAACTATGTACCTGTAATGAATAAAGATATAAAAATAGTACACAATATTATTCAATGTCTTTTATAAAATTCCTCCAGGTTTCACTGCTTGGAACCTCTTAGAAAAGGAGTTATAGCAAAAATGACATACCTTGTTGAATTCTAGATTATTCTAGAGAGTGAACTTGTAGAGCATTCCCCGCACAGAATATTTGTTGTATAAATATGAAAATGGTACATAGAATAATAAACACTGTACTCCAACTAATACATTTTTTCTTACTAAATTTGGATTTGTTATGAATAAGTTATGACGTTTTTACCTGAAACACATGTTTTAGACTAGTTTTAGGACTAGCCACAAACCCTATTTTCCACAGAGTGTAACTCCAAAAATACAATGACCCACAAGCTGCATTTTTTATCACAACTACTTGGATATTTTTCCTCAATGGCCTCCATATTTCACAGTCTGAATCATTCTAGAAAAAAAGTTATTGCGAAAATGGTGAGATGACCTGTAAATAACATACCTTAGAAAGCATCATCAAAATAATTTATCCTCCCTTGAATTTCAGCCTTCTTTACTTCACCTTCCCTATGAAATTCACCTTAGATATCCTTTGGTTACCTCAGTCACTTGTAAATATTCAATATTCTCAAGTGTGTTATAGCAAGATTTGCCTCACCTTATGCAATCTTGCAAAGAAGGCCTTATTCCATTTCCCTATGCAGAATTATCATCCCTATTTGTAAAATCCAGAGCCAAAAATACATATTTTTCCACATGTACGCATATTGACTACTATACATCATGTGTATATGTAGGATGCTCCACTACAACCCGTGTACATCAGGATTTGTGCCAGAAAATGAAATTTGATGTCAGGTTTCCATGTCACGACATGATATCTATGATCCTTGGCCTTCCATATACTGGAAATGTTCTGACTCGGCCCTTCAGTTCCATTTTGAAGGCTATAAATGGGTCAATTCCAAGCTATGGAAAAAGGACAAAGAATTCAACTTTGAGAGCAAAGTTACTCTAGAGAAATTATTTACTTCATATTGAGTCTACATCCATTTTTCCTTTAAGTCTGAACACAATGTTCAACCCCCAAGCTCTTCCCTTATTGATTTAGAACCTTATTGTTTCTCTCTTATGAGATTGCCTTCGGTGGAGGATTGAAGTGGTGGAGGCCCAACTAGAAGGAACTTAGTTTCTCGGTTCTGAATCGTGTCGACACAGAAGTTTGTAACATTTTCACTTCTGCTGATCATATATTAATAGAAATACTCTTTTCCCATCCAATTGATATCTTGCAAATATTTGAATTATTATTCCATGGGCATATTTGTCATGTTTAGTAATGGATTATGCTATTGAATGTGCTAGCATCATATAATATCACCATATGCTTACTTTGCTTGGTTGTTGAGGACTAGTTGCAGGTATATTGCTTTGGGTCAAGTGCTCAACGGTGGACTTCATCGAACATCTAGACGAGGTAGGCCCTTTATCTTGTCTTATTAACATATTTTTTTTCATAGCATACTTGAGAAGAGAGTTGATTTCTACAGTCATTTCCATCTATTGTGGTTTTCCCTAGCCATAGAGAGATTTTCCTCGTAACAAAGTGTAACTAAATGAGAGACCCTTGCCTCTTATTTATACTTTTATGTAGATTCCTGAAGGGGTTACCTTCTAACCATCTTAAACCACTTTCATTATTTTAGGGCTAACCCACTTCTAACCACTTTTCCACTTACTAATTTATCCATTAACTTTATTATTTAAATAATTTCTTTGTATCCACTTTGAATTATAGTACACTCATCACTTCACTTTATTATTTACCTTCTAAAATCTCTTAAACCACTTTCCTTATTTTAGGGCTAACCCACTTCTAACCACTTATCCACTTAGTAATTTCTCCATTAACTTTATTATTTAAATAATTTCTTTTGTAT
>SNQJ01S0077422.1:0-10195 GCA_010110895.2 Picea sitchensis | reverse complement strand
AACTATACACCTCATGTATGTGCCAACTCATCAACTACTTGTCTCAACCATGTACCCAACATGTACCTCAACCAAAAGACCTCATCAATTTCATCATCCAAATATGATTTGTAACTATGTAATAGAACTAGTGTATATGATCATATACCTGCAAACCTTCCTCAACTTTAACAAGAAGAGACTAGCATTTTCATCAAACTTTACTTTACTCTCACATGACTAATTTTGGATTAGTCAACAATCTAACCTGAAATAATCATAACTATGTACCTGTAATGAATAAATATATGAAAATATTACACAATTTTCGTCAGTTGCTTTGGTGCAATTCCTCCAGGTTTCACTGATTGGAACCTCTTGGAAAATGAGTTATAGCAAAAATGACATACCTTGTTGAATTCTAACTTATTCTAGAGAGCGAACTTGTAGAGCATGCCCCACACAAAATATTTGTTGTATAAACATGAAAATGGTACATACAATAATACAGACTATACTCTAACCAATACATTTTGTGTTAGTGAATTTGGATCTGTCATGAATAAGTTATGACTTTTTTACCCGAAACACATGTTTTAGACTAGTTTCAGGACTACCCAAAAAATCTATTTTCCACAGAGTGTAACTCAGAAAATACAACAACCCACAATATGAAATTTCTTATCACAACTACTTGGATATGTTTCCTCAATAACATCTAGATTTCATGGTCTGAATCATACTAGCGAAACATTTATTGTGAAAATGGTGAGATGACCTGTACATAACATACCTTAGAAAGCATCATCAAAAGAATTTATCCTCCCTTGAATTTCAACCTTCTTTACTTCACCTTCCCTCTGAAATTCTCCTTAGATATCCTTTGGTTACCTCAATCACTTGTATATATTGAATATTCTCAAGTGTAATTAAATGAGAGACCCTTTCTCAAGGGGTTACCATCTAACCATCTTAAACCACTTTCCTTATTTTAGGGCTAACCCACTTCTAACCACTTGTCCACTTACTAATTTCTCCATTAACTTTATTATTTAAATAATTTATTTTCTATCCACTTTGACTTATAGTACACTCATCACTTCACTTTATTATTTACCTTCTAAAATCTCTTAAACCACTTTCCTTATTTTAGGGCTAACCCACTTCTAACCACTTGTCCACTTAGTAATTTCTCCATTAACTTTATCATTTAAACAATTTCTTTTCTATCCACTTTGAATTATAGTACACTCATCACTTCACTTTATTATTTAAATAATTTCTTATTTGAAACCACTTTGACTACTTTGACCTTTTGGGACTTCTAGATGACTCATGAGAGTTCTCCAACTTCACATGGCCATAACTCTCTAATCGTGAGGAGTTATGTGACGTTCCACATACCACCAGAAATAACATGACATGTACTATCCATATAGAATAGTATTACATTCAAATATATTAAAACTCATACCATTATACATAAAACAAACTTGGGTCCATTACCCAAAACTTTGTACTACCAAAATTCGTTACTAGTCTTTCTTATGGTTGCATTTGTGGAAGCATATTTATAACACTACCTATCACATGTCCATTAGTATGATACCATTCTGAAAGCATTGTGTTATTATTATGCTCCTTCATTTTTGGATTTGGATTTTGGGGATAACATGGCTCCTAAAGCCAAATATTGAATATATAGGAGAACTAGGACATCCTTAAGGCCCTTAAGGAAAAATTGTAGTCAACTCGGAATCAACAAAAGATATATGCACACAAGCATATGGTTGAGCATAAATTTGAGGTAGGATACTTGGTATTTATGAGTTTTCAACCATATAAATAGTCTTTGTTGAAGAAGAGTAGTGCAAAAAATTGAAGCCTCGTTTCTATGGTCCATACAAGGTAGTATGGCGAGTTGGGGAAGTAGCCTATAAGATTGAGATTCCAGAGGGGAGAAACATCCATAATTTTTTTTCATGTGTCATGCCTCAAAAGGGAAGTAGGAAAATAGGTTACCACTTTAGTAGAGTTACCTGTGCTAGATGAGGAGGGGAAGTTTGTATTGATTCCAAAGGATATTTTGGATGTTAGGGAGAGGAGATTAAGGAACGGGGTCATCAGAGAGTTCCTGATCAGATGGGGAGATTTTATAGTAGAGGATGCTATGTGGGAGGGAGATCATATTTTGTAGCATCTTGATTTGCAGTTGCTTGGGGAAAAACAATCTTGGGAAGGGAGGACTATAATGTCCCCTTCCAAATGATCGCTCTAGGAGGATAACTTAGTGGTCTATCTGATTCCCGTAGGCCATAGTTGATGAAAAATGGGACTAATTGATTATTTGATTTCATTTTGGTTAGAAAAGGTAATGTTTATAAAGTGAAATTAAGTAATTATATAAAAAAAGAGGTATACTAAAGTGACTTTGGGAAAACATTAAAGGTGAATCTTAGATAGTCACTTTAATCATTTAAGTGAAGGTAAAAAGGTAAAAGGGTAAAAAAAAGGTGAAACGGAAATAAAATAAATATGAGAGCCCCCTCTTTCATTATGTTGATCATTTCTACTATAATTGATTTGGAGAGAGCTCTTGTGGCTTGCTAGGGTTTTGGATAGAAACCCTCATTGAGAATTGGTTCTTGTGGTGAAAGATTCCACCCTAGCTGATTGTAAGGGAGGATTACTTAGATCTTCCATTTGCATTCACCAGAGGAGGTATATTTTTATATTTTCAATAGAATAAGTTTGAGAATATCCATTTTATATTATTGTAGAAGATTATTTTGTTGTGGGGGCCGAGTTTTCCTTGGAGGAGATTGATTTTCTTATGAATGGAATTCTTCTACTTTTAGAGGTCGATTCCTTTGAGTGGAGGAAAAATATCTTGGGGAGGCAGTGTATTCATGGTTAGAAGCCAAGTTCCTTTGCAAAGGAAATGATTTATTGTAGACCATATTGTTTAGAAGGGGGCTGAGTTCCTCCTCGGGGCCAAGTTCCTTCATAAAGGTCAATTTCCTTGAACATGCCATATTCCACTTGAACACCGTGCAGATTTTGAGGAGGCCGGGTCATCCTGGCAAACAGTTCATGGGTTTTCAACCGTCATTACATCTCCAATAGTTGTCTCCATATTCTATCAAGTGTGCCATCAAATGCCAATGTATTTTGAGCCAAATTTGTGAGTTGTTTGCTGATGTAATTGTTCAGATTGGAGTGTTAATAAATTGTATCAGATTGGCCATATTTCTTGTTGTTTGATAAAGCTAGTGTAAATTTAATTGTTTGTTGTTATATATCATGTGACAAATTCATTTGGAATGTTGCAAACTATTTGACAAAAATACTAAACCAACAAACACATAAATACACATCAACAACAAACTGTTTGGCGAAAGTCCTAACCCAAGAAACACATAAAAACTTACCAACAATCACACAAACATATCAACAATATAAAGAAAAGTATAACAACCATAGAGAGGGGATTTTACAAGATATGAATACTCTACTCATATGTGTGATTTTCTAGGTATGAATTCTTAGCTAAAGTCATTCAAATAGTGAGAACCATATGAAGGTCATCAAGTTTGTAGTTTAAGCTAGAGTCTAACTTTTGATCAATTTTTCTTTGTAATTGGATCAACCCAAGCAAATATTTATGATTGTAATTGGATCAACCCAAGCAAATATTTATGAGAATGCCACACGACTACCCAATGGATGTCTATATGCCAATCGATGAATGATCACAACTTGTTATGATGAATATTATGGAGAAAATTCCATAACTAGTCAACCTTATAAAAAAATAATACAAATTTTTTAGGAGGTAGGTGGATAGATTAATTGAAGTTTCTAGATTGTTAAACTGCATAACAACTCATATTCCTTTATATGTGCATAAATCACTAGCCCTGAGATGGGAAAGGCTCATTTTTCACTCTTAGTTTGGGGTATGTAGATGTTGGGAGAGGGTGGGGAATTCCAGAGCATGGCTTTGTTGAATGTAAATGAGACTTCGGAGCATAGCCATTATCAATAAATAAAGAGATTGTATAAATGCGTGGTTGTTTCTATTGAGTATTTTTGTGGTGTATGTAATTATGTTGTAGATTATTATTGTTGCATTGTTGTATAATTTGTTGCATGTGTGTGTTGGATATTTATGTTGTTCATCTCTTTGTGTAGATTTATCTGCATCATAATACCACTTGATGAACTACAAATTTATATCCAAATGATATAAAATATTATAGTATATCATTCAAATCTTAAATTTATTTAGATTACAAAATAGTGTTAAATAAGTTAAAATCACACTAAGGTTATTGCAATATGTGTGAGATGCATAATGTATATGCTAAATGTTGAGTGACACTTGAGATTTAAAAATAAAATAAAATAAAATAACAAATAAATATTTGAATATTGACCTTTAATATTAAAAAAATAAAATAACAACCTAATATGGATGAGATGTATAGAAAGATATTTTTGTCATAGAAACAATCCCAAGTCACACAGAGTTTAGGCATATTTGACATAGTAGTGGGAATTTTTTGTAGGAAGGCATGTGAATGGGGCATTGTAGAGTCTTTATAGTGAGGTAACGTTTTTAATTTTTTGCATAGAAGGAGGGGAGAAGGTCGAATTACTAGCATATTCACATTGCAATCAATCAACAATTATGTTAGTAAGATGCACCACTCCCTTGTGGATGCCTCCATTGACATAAGGATTATGGTATATTGAAGCTTATATGTTATTGTGGGACACATCTCTCAACCAATGTGGGATTAATTTATTATACAGAGAGGTATTTATGTTGTAGAAACAATTCCAAGATGCACATATTTTAGGTGTATCCAACTTAGTAATGAAATTTTTTGTAGGAAGACATGTGAAAGGGGTGCTATAAAGTGAGTATTTTTTAATTTTTTGCATAAAGGGAGGGGCAAAGGCTAAGAAACAAACATATTCACATTGGAATCAATACACCATTATGCTAATATGAGGCACCACTCCCTTGTCTCTACCCCCATTGGCACATGGATTTCAATATATTGGAGTTTGTATGTCGTTGTGGGCCACATCTTTCAACTAATGCAGGATTAAATATAGAGGTATATATTCCATAGAAAAAATTCCAAGATGCATATATTTTAGGCGTATTTGACTTAGTAGTGGACATTTTTTGTAGGAAGACATGTTAAAGGGTTGTTGTGGAACAATTCTAGTGTTAATACTGATATTTGTTTTGTAGGAAGGCTCGTGAAAGGGAAACTATATTGTTAATCCCTATATATTGAATTATTATATTTATATTGTTATATTAGTGTGGTTATCTAGACCCTTTAATTGTAATTATACCCTTTATCTCCTATATACCAATGAGATATAGTTTTAGCAATCATCTCATCTTGTATATTTGTTTTATTTTAAAAGAAGGCTCACCCCTAGAAGAGGATTATTTTTGTTCTTTATATAATTCTCAAGGCTTAGAGTTATTTATCTTTCTATTTTTAGGTTATTTGGGTGTTTGTTTCCTAACATTTGGTTTCATAGTATATGATCCTAGGGTTTTTCTCCAAACTAGTCACCTTGGAAATTTTGCTATAACTTTGTTTTTGTGAAGTTTCAAATAGTGAAATTTTTGGGTGCATGAGGAGACATAGTGAAGTACATGTGGCAAAAATTTCAGGTTTTGTTTCACTACAGTTTTGGAGCTATAGCATGTGAAAATTAGGGTTTTTGACTAGTCCTTAAACTAGCCCCAAACATGGGTTCTTGGTAAAACAACCATAAATTTTTTTATAAGAAGTTTAAGAGAATGAAATACTTGGGAGCCTAAGAAGACATAGTAAAGTACACGTGATAAATTTTTTAGGTTTTGGTTCGTTGTACTTTCAAATTTATAGCCCATGGAAATTAAGGTTTTTTACTAGTCCTAAAGCTAGTCTCAAACATGTGTTCTTGGTAAAACAACCATAATTTGTTTTCCTCGACAGATACTGAACATAAAATTTTCATAATATTTGGGAGACATCATAGACCATGTGGTAAAAATTTTAGATTCATTTTCTTTATTATTTTCAAGTTATAGGATGTGGAAGTTAGGGTTTTTTCCTAGTCCTACAACTAGTCTCAAACAAGTGTTCCAGCTAAAACAATCATATCTAGTTATAGAAATATCCAATTTGAGTGCCACTAGTTTCATTGGAAAGAGGATAGACCATAATGTCTCAGATCCAAATTTCAAAACCATATCTGAAAAATTGGACACATGGCATTTTGCACAATCTCGCTCTCTGGAAATGGCCAAGAATCAATAAGTTTTGGGAAAGTTATAATACCTTTAAATTGGCACATAAAATTTTGGTCAACTTGTGGCATATCATAGAAGACATATTAGAGTAATATAAGCTAAAATTTCAGATTGAGTAGGGCCAAATTTCAGAGATACATCAAGAGAAAGGCCAACCAACAAGATAGTATCCAAATATGGGTTTTAATGGTATGCAATTTACAATTGACATAGATTTGATTGGAAGATCTATTTTGGGTGATTCAAAAGTGTGGTAAATAGAATAATTAAAAACAAATATTGTTGTTATCCCACATGGAAAATGGTGTTTCAAAAACTTCTACACCAACTAAACCTTCAGAGAGCTCAACCATGACTCATGAAGAAAGTGAAGAGATATAGAACCAACTATCCAAATTAGAGAATCATTTTAACAAATTGAGTAACATGTTAGTGTAAAATATTGATTTTATAAACATGAAAATACAAATGAAACAAACGCTGGAAAATATAGAACAAAATATAGATCAAAATATGAAACAAAATATTGATTTAAAAATGGAAAAATTTTAAAAATGCATATTCGCCATGCTCTTAAATACCCTAGATGAGAGGTTCCCTAAAGGTGATTTTGGGACACAAGAAAATATTGAAAACAAGTATAACAAAATTGTTGAACCCCATTCATATTTGCGGAACATTTTAAAAAATATGGAGAACACGAGGATTGAGTCCCAAAATCTTGATTATTCATCACTCCAAGATCCACATCATCGAGGGTTCAAGTTGGAACCAAGGAGATACTTAATTCCCAAGATTGATACGATGAAATTTGATAGTAAAGATCCTATAACATGGATATTTTAGATGGAGTATTTCTTTGATCTACGCCAAGTTCCCACTTTACAAAAGGTAACTCTTGCATTCTTGTATTTAGAAAATGAACAATTTGTTTGGTACTAATGCATTTGTGAACAAAAAAATGATTCTATTGTCTCTTGGTCCATTTTTATGGATGAATTTATATCACATTATGGGGATACTAAGAGAAAAACAATATTTAGTCCATTGATAAATCTTCGGCAAAGAGGTTCAATTACATAGCACATTCAACAATTCCAAAAAATAAGTATCATGATAAAGAACATTTTAGAGGATAATTTGTTAGGTCTCTTTATGGGAACTTTAAAGATGAGAATTATGTTGGGTTGTTATATTCTTTGCAGATGTAACGTACCCAACCACCCACAAGATGACCACACTACTCCAAAAACTTACTTCAAAACACCCACAAGCTGGCCACGCTACTCAAAAAACTTACTTCAAAACTAATTTTGAATTCTGATAACATTTAATTAATAAAGAAGCATGAAAGAACACCATAAAAACAGATGAAATAATCAAGTTTCATGCTACAACATAAACGAATGTTTAAACATGCCATGCACAACAATAACCAACAAGCATGCACATTAAAGATACACATAGCAGAGATATTAGTTAATACACAATGAAAATAAATATACAAGCATAGAAACACATGACAAAGAGCAGTTATATTTAACAAAATGAATCACAAATTGGATGCATACCAAGGATATTCCACCCAACCATAGACGTTGATATTCTATGTCTCAACAACAAGTATCCCCTAAGCCAGGGCTATGAATCCATAAGGATGGTTCCAAAGTGTCACTCAACTTCCCAAACCAGTCAACACTCAATCTCTCACAGGTTTCTCAACACACAACAATCCAAAGTACACCAAATCTCTTCTCTCCAGCCTACACAACCCAAGTGAATGGAATCCCTTCTCTTCCACACAATCCCTCAGGCTGTCCACTCCCTTCTAGGGCCCCAATGCACCCAATTAAGAATCTCCATGCTGGGACTCTTAGGATTCACAAATGTGAACAAAAATTAACACATGCCAATGCATATTAGGCATGAATACATTAATTCATGGTTGGAATACACTAGTCATTACTACAACCAACAAACAATGGATTCTTCCTCAACAATTCACCCCCATGTCCCAATCCAAGAACAAGAATGAATGAAGAATGATAAATGAGAAATAATGAATGAAATAATTAACTAAATGAAGAGTGTGAACAAATGAACAATGAGTGAACCCCCAAACAACCCAAATATGGGTTTATATATTTACTTGGAAATCAAGAACCACATGGCCTTCCCCAAGAATCTCATGTAACCACTTCTCTCAATCAAAACAATTATGGGTAAATTAAATATGATAAAAATACTTAGCCCCTTATGCCCCCTCTCTTTTGGAATCATAAACCCCTATAACTCTTGTCCTTTTTCGTGTAGCATCCAACGATGTATTTTATTATTAATAATGATTAGAACATTACATTTCCTAGGCACTCTGGCCTATTTTAATTATTTGGGCACTCTGGCCTTTCATAAAGTAAAAAAAATACATTATTTAATATGGGGACTCAAAACCAGGCTATTACATTCCCCTCCCCCTTATTTTGTCACTATCCTCAGTGCATATACAAAACATAAATCAAAATTTCAAAATTCTTCAAAACTTTGTGGGTACTCTGCCCACATGACATATTCATGCTCCCAAGTAGCATCCTCAGGACTCTAGCAAGTCCACTGAACTTTTACCTATTCTATGACTCGATTCCAAAGCATTTTGATTTTTCTTTCCAATATGCACGCCGACTGGACCTGAAAGTGTCATTCTGGCTCCACCTGAATCAAATTCCAATCAATAACATGGTTAGGATCATGTACATAAGTTTTTAGAAAAGAGACATGAAATGCATTATGCACATTCATGGAAGCAGAAAATGCAAGCATGTATGCAATTGACCCTATTTTGTCCAATATCTCAAATGGACCACAGAATATGGATGCTAGCTTTGTATAACTTCCCAACTTCAATGCGATCTTCTTGGATTTCACTATCAAAATCACATGCTTTCCCACTTTAAATTCTCTAGCTATACAGTTCTTATCTGCATAACTCTTCTGTCTATCTTATGCTACCTTCAAATTCTTCTTAATTTTAACTATCTGATCTTCCATATCCTTGAGCAATTCTGGCCCAAGTACTACTCTATTTGCTGGGTTATCCCAACTCACTGGAGTATTTCATTTCCTACCATAAAAAGATTCAAATGTTCTCATCTTCAATGAAGCTTGATACCCATTATTATAAGTAAATTCAACCAAATGCAATAAATCTTCCCAGTTAGATGGCTTATCCATCACATACATTCTCAACATGTCTTCAATTACTTGGTTGACTCTCTCTGTCTTCCCATTTGACTGTGGATGGTATGTTGTGCTAAGATTCAGATTTGTACCAAATCCTTTAAATAATCCTCTCCAAAACTTTGAAGTAAACTTTGTGTCTTTGTCTAAAATAATTACCTTAGGTATCCCATGCAACCTAACAATTTCCCTCCTGTAAATTTTTGCAATATTAGCTGCTATATGAGTCATTCTCACAAGAACAAAATGAACAAACTTTGTTAATTTATAAACCACTACCATTATATAATCATGTTTCCTTGCTGTCCTGGGAAACTTAGTTATAAAACCAATGGTTACCACTTCCCATTTCTTCTTTGGAATTGGAAATGGATGAAGCAAACCCGCTGGGTGTCTATGATCAATTTTCACTCTTTGACATTCCATACATATGGAAATGTAATCAACACCATCCTTCTCCATTCCAGGCCAAAAGAATTGGCTTCTTACTGCTACAATTTTTTTTTTTCCGGTAACCATGATGTCCAACATATGGAACATTATGCATTTATTTTAACACCAAATTCATAAGTTCTACGGAACTAAGAACATAAATTCTATTCTTATGCATAAGTAATCCATCTTCCTTGATCTCATACTATTTAATTTTCC
>SNQJ01S0077421.1:43064-58343 GCA_010110895.2 Picea sitchensis | reverse complement strand
AATAATAAATTTAATGGAGAAATTAGAAGTGGACCCAACCCTAAAATAAGGAAAGTGGGCCAAGTGACCTAGAAGATGTTTTTAAGGAAGCTACTTGGAGAGTATAAATAAGAGGAAAGGCTCTCTCATTTGAATCAAAATTGAGAATATTGAATATCTATAGGTGTATGAGGTAAACAAAGGATATCTAAGATGAAATTCTGAGGAAAGTGAAGAAAAGAAGGCCGAAATGCAAGGAAAGATAAATTCTTTTGATGGTGCTTTCTAAGGTATGTTATTTACAAGGCATCTCACCATTTTAGCTATAAATTTTTTTCTATAATGATTCAGATCCTGAAATTTCTATGCAAGTGAGAAAACATATCCAAGTATCTTTGGTTAACAATTTATCTTGTGGGTCATTTCATTTTTGGAGTTACACTCCGTGGAAAATAGGGTTTCGGGCCAGTCCTGAAACTAGTCAAAATCAGGTGTTTCGGGTAAAAACGTCATAACTTCTTCATAACAGATCCAAATTCCATGAGAAAAAATATGTTGGTTAGGGTAAAATATATAGTATGTTGTGTAACAATTTTAGATAAATTCATCAAATATTTTGTGCGGGGCACGCTCTACAAGGTCGCTCTCTAGAATAAGCCAGAATTCAACAAGGTATGCCTTTTTTGCTATAACTCCTTTTCTGAGAGGTTCCAAGTAGTGAAACTTGGAGGAATTGTATAAACAACATTGAAGAACATTGTTTATCAGTTTCATATATTTATACATTATAGGTTCAAAGTTATGATTACTTCAATTTAGGGTTGTTGACTAATCCAAAACTAGGCATGTGAGACTAAAGAAAATTTTGATGAAAATGCTAGTCTCTTGTTTTTAAAGTTAAGGAAGATTTGCAGGAATGTGATCATATACACCAAGTCTATTACAGAGCTACAAATCAGATTTGGATGATGAAATTGATGAGGGATTTTGGTTGTGGTACATGTTGAGCACATGGTTGAGACAAGCAGTTGATGAGTTGGTGCACATACATGAGGTGTATAGTTGATGATGTTGGTACATATTGATGAGTCATAGTTGAAACATGATTGGTACATACTTTTTACATGGTTGGATGAACTTGTTTATGGTACAAGTTGATTACAGGTTGGTGCATGGTTGATGCACTTGTTTATGGTATAGGTTGATTACAGGTTGAGGTATAGGTTGATGCATGGTTGATGCATGGTTCAGATTTATTTGTATAGGTTTACAATGGTATATCTCACAGTGATAGTGTGACAGTGGTTTCATCATTCTACTTCTACTTTAGGGTGGCAGGATGGGGCAAGGACAGGTGGTTGTAGCCACCTTCCGGTTGTAGCCGGAGAACATTGGGGGTTGTAGCCTCCTTCTGGTTGTAGCCAGAGAATTGGGGAGTTGGAGCTTCCCTGAAGTTGTAGCCTGAGAAACTAGGGGGTTGGAGCCTCCTTCCAATTGCAGCTGGAAAACAAAGGAAGTTGGTGCTTCCAATGAATGTAATTCTTCAAGACATATAAGACAAAGCATTCTGTGGTTTTCTCCCGATTTGGGTTTCCACGTAAAACACTGGTGTACTGTGTATGTGTGTGATTGTTTATTTATTACTGCTCATTATTGGATAATAATTCTACATTGATATAAAATTTGAATAAAAAGGATTATAATTACGTTATTACTGATTCACCCCCCCTCTCAGTAATCCAACAATTTGAACCCCAAAGTCAGAATTACAAATGCAAGCATGTTTGTGGGGTATTATAATGACCTCCAAGAAAGTATTTCCAACACCTGGCGAATTACTCCAGAAGTGGTTGTGCAATACTGGGACATCGCCAACTTCAAAGAGACCAGGCACACCATATGGATCCAAGAGCGAAGGGATCCCAAGAAGGAATGGCTATAATTGAGATACTACATCAAGGAATAAGATGTAGAGATGGCAATCAAGGATTAACAATATGACTGGAGAGTTCCTATTCTGACTCAAGAGATTCCCACAGGTAAGGAGGCTGATGCAGGGTAATATCAGACACTTTCTGGGGATAAAGTTGTGCCTAAGAAGCTAAAGCCAAGTCAAAATTCAAAACAGCAAAAGAAGGGGGGTATGCCAAAGAAAGGTACCTAGACCGAGAAAAAGGACACCACCCAAGCACCGAAAGAACATGAAAAAGGGGTTGTGATAGCACAAGGAACCCCATCGAGTGCTACAACACAGGAGCAAGGATAGACCAAGAGGCCAATCATACACATTAGGGATGCACGCAAAAATGCCAAGGTACACAAGAAACCGCCAGAATATACAATCACTGAGGACGACATAGACCTCATGGCTGAAAGAGTCCACAACTGGGAAGTTGAGGAGTTTGAAGATGCCCAACACCAAAGGGACCAAATTTAGGATGAGTTGGTCAACATTAGGCAGGTCCTAGAGCAGATAGAATAAGCATAGATGGCGAACATAGGAACATAGTCATTCCCCAGAACATAAGAAGCAGGAGCCAAAGCTGTGTCGAGCGAACATGAGATGATCCAAACGATAGCACAAGTGAGCCCGACCTTCCACATTACACCTAGAATGCTGCACATGGATGAGATTGTAGCCCAGACACCCTTGAAGGATCTGGTGCAGATATAGTTGGTAATGAAGTAGATACCAACCAAGGAACTATACAAACTACAAGTCAGTGTCGCTCAGGAGGTGCATTTGCACACATGAAAAGACGCAGTAGAGTTGCAACACACAAAGGACAACAAAGAGGAGTTGGAGTTATCGCTCTAGAAATTCAAGCTCGAGACCAAAGACGAGAAATATTGTGTGGATAGGCTCAAGAAAGGAGTGGTTGTAACCTATGACAAAATTCCAAAAAGCATGCAAATAACAGAGCCCATGACAACGCATAAAATTGTTCATATTGTGCAAACAATTGATCAATATAGGTAGGAGATCGAGAACCTCTGAGAAAAACTCATTCCTACCACTCCCTTGGTAGTGAAGGAACAAAGGAAGCAAGAAGAATCCATATAGATGGATGAAATGGAACGACAAGTCAGTGCAACTGTTGACTTGTTTGATAGGGTAGCACAGGTATGGACAAAGCTAGAAGAAGATCAATAGGTCCAACACTGTGACCAAGAAGAGGAAAATATAAGCACAACCATCTAGGACCTCAAGTAGAGGTAGAAAATGATGAAGATCATTGAGCACCTCAAAGGAATGAAAGACACAAAGAAGCTGCAAGCAGATCTAGAAGCTGTGCAGACGCAGAGGAAGGACCGACAAGCTCAAATAGAACCTCTCTAGGAGATAGCAACGAAGGTCATTGTGCAGGCACAGGAGGAAAATAAGAACATGGCGCAAGTGTTAGATGCACTGAAAGAAAAGACCGTGTAGGCTCAAACACAAGGAAGGGAACTCACAGACAAGTTACACACACTCGCAAGAGCTACTGAAGAAGAGTGCAAAGCATAGGTTGCTCGGGATGAACCACATGTCAATGTTGGGGGATTATTGGACACAGACCCATTCTGGGGAAAAGGCTATTTTTGGGGAGAGAGGCACGAAGGGAAGAAAGGACAACTGGAAGGAAAAGAAGCACATGTGATGGAAGCGTGCAAGACACACATGCAAGGGAGACCTAATTATGTTAGGGTTAGGGTTTTTGCAATATATTGTAATGGCTGATGAGCCAAGAATATATATAAGTAGTACTTAGGAGGTCTAAGAGGAGGACCTAGGGAGACATAGAAGAGACCTAGAGGGGTACCTGAGTTAGATAGAAACATAAGATATCAGTAGTACCTAGGAGGTAGAGAGAGTCCGAAATTTGTAAGATTTGTAAGAACTTCAACATTTCCTAAGCTGGTGAGCTAGAGAAGAATTGAGAAACTCGAGCCCGAGGGTTAGATATCAATATGAGGATCATGGTGCGATCTAGTCATCCTCACAGGGATCGAGAAGTCTATTGAGATTGTAAAATCCAAGATTATAAATGCGCGCGACGTGACATATTGCTGAGACATAATAAAGAGCTTGAGAGCCAGATCTTTGTGGACGTAGCCTAGGAGGGGGTGAACCACAGTAAATCTTGTGTTATGTGATTGAATGTATGCATCTCCATTGTTGTTAAGAATTAAATGTTAGATGAATGAATGAAGGAACTAGTTAGATCTAATAATCCACATGCATGAATAAGAATGACTATTTTAATCAAGAGGTTAGACTAAATAAATAAATATCACAAGGTACAATCATAGATCTCCACTCATTCCCAGGCTGCAATCACCTGAGTATTTCAGCCACCCATAGAGCTATCTCGAGTGAGACTGTGCAATACACCCTGTGTGCTGCGTTTCCTTCTTGTTTACCAGGGGGGATGATAGTTTTAGAGGGATTTTGTTGGACGCTTGTTAAATATGAACCTGGGTCAACCTATGATAGTAAGGTAATATTAGAGTAGATGATTGATAAAGTAGAATAAGAAACCAATAGTAAGTCACCCTCTATAATCCACACACTCTCTGTTGGTGCTACGCCTTCCCACTAGATCAAATATCAGTTGTATTAGCCTTGCCGAGTATGAAGGGTCTTCTTATCTAAAATATGTGCAATATTTTCCTTTTTATTGCTTGGAATGGCATGTTTCCAATCCACCTCAGCCTCACTATCATCACCCAGATTGTCTCCATGGAATATATACAAATAAAAAATGTTAAACATAGGGGAGATATCGAGGTTAGCTGGTAAATCGACCTTATAAGAATTGTCATTGATTTTCTTGAGAATCTTGCATGAACCAATTTTCTTATACTTCAATTTGTGGTAGGTTCCTCAAGGAAACCACTCCTTCCATAAATAAACCATCACCAAATCACCTTCATTGAATACCTGGTATCGTCAATGAGCATATTTGATAATTTTGTTCTATTCATTACTGGCCTACTATTTTTGTCTCACCTATTGCTGCAACTATTGAATCTATTCTGCAAATGCTTCCCCATCATCACTGATCGTATCCCCAAGTGGTAGATATACCAAATCTAGGACACCCATAGGGTTTCTACCGTAAACAACATGAAATGGAGATTTTCCTATAGATCTATTGACTGAACTATTGTATGAAATTCTGCTTGAGGTAAAGCCAAATCCCACTGCTTGGAATTCTCAGTTTTCCCATCTATTTGGGTGTGATAGGAACTGCTTAACTATAATTTAATCCCCATTTTATTTCATAAAGTCCTCTAAAAATGACCCAAGAACCAGGTAACTCTATCATAGGTAATATTTTTTTGAACCCCATGCAATCTAACAACTTTTGAAAGAAAAAATTCTACCACCCGCAATGCATCACTAGTTTTCTTGGAAGCAATGAAATGAGCCATTTTAGAGAACCTATCAACAACCACAAAAATAGAATCATTACCTCGCTGTGTGTTTGGGAGCCCCAACAAAAAATCCATGCTCAGATCTGTCCACAAACTTGTGGGAATTGGTAGTGGCATAAACAACCCTGTGTTTTGTGAGTGTCCTTTAGACATTTGTCAAATCCGACATCGTGCCACATACCTAGTTATATATATTTTGATCTTCGACCAATAATACTTATTTTTTATTAAGGCTAACATCTTATCCTTTCCAAAATGTTCTTCCAAACCACTACTGTGAAGGTATCTGATAATATTTTCCCTCATTTAACCAATTGGGATGCATAGTTGTTTTCTTTTGAAGGGGTAACCATCTTACATAAAATATTCACCTTGATTAAGATCCATGTTCCTAACGACTGTATTTTTCAATTGTTCCACAATCTCTCGAAAATAATTATCAGATGCATAGAGATCCTTTAATGTAGCAAACCTAATTACTTGATTTTCCATGGTTGTCAAAAGAACAATGCGTCGAATCAAAGCATCCACAACTTGATTCTTTCGTCTTGATTTGTGATTCAAAAAAAAGCTATATCCTTGTAAGAAAGAGACCCATTTTGCATGTCTACTACTCAATTTCTTTTGGCTGTTCACATATTTTAATGCAATATGATTGGTAAATAAAAAAAACTCCTTCGGCACTAGATAATGCCTCCAATGTCATAATGCTTGCACAATTGCATAAAATTCTACATCATATGTGGAGTAGTTCTTTCTTAAATCATTCAATTTTTCACTAAAGAATGCAATTGGTCTACTTGCTTGGCTAAGTCAGCTCCAATGCCTACATGTGAAGCATCACAGTCTACCTCAAACACTTTATCAAAATTCAGTAAGTCTAATATGGGTGCCTTAATTACCTTCTTCTTCATAAACTTAAGACTTTCATCAGCTTCCTTGGTCCACATGAATGCCTTGCCTCTGGTGCAATCTGTTATGGGTGCTACAATACTGCTAAAATTTTGAATAAATTTTATGTAAAAGGTGTCCAACCCATGAAAACTTCTTACCTCTGTGATGCTCATGGGACTAGGCCACTCCAAAATTGATCTGACCATCTTTGAATCCATCTTGAATCCCTCTACCGAGATGAAAAAACCCAGGAATACCAAACTTTCTTGCAGGAAACTACATTTCTTCAGGTTTGCATAAAGTTGATGTTCTCTCAATGCATCCAATATAATTTTTAAATGCTGCTAGTGGTCTTCTTTTTTGTTACCGAAAACTAGGATTTCATCAAAATACACAACAAACTTACCAATATAAGGTCGAAGCACAATATTCATCAGCCGCATGAAAGTGTTAGGAGCATTGGACAACCAAAATGGCATCACCATCCATTCATATAGTCTATCCCTGGTCTTGAAGGAAATTTTCCATTCATCCCTTTCGCGAATCCAGATCTGGTGGTATCCACTTAAAACATTGTGTTGGTATGTTTTACAAGAAGCGTTTGATTGTCAATTATGGAAAGAAAAACAATGACGATGTAAAATAGGAACAACATAAGCTCAGGAGGAGAAGCGAACAGTATGCAGAGATCAAAGATCAGAAGGGCAAAACGATTGAGAATTCGATCACCCGAATATCTATCAGTTGTCGGATCAAATTAAGTAAAGGATAGGATAAACGGGGCACAAGGTTTGAGAATTTGATTATACGAATCTCCGTTAGTCGTTGGATCAAATTAAGTGGAAGGATAAGATAAGCAAAGATGGAGGGCCGTTGGATTTAACACCAAGGCAAAGTAGCATCACAGACAGATCGAGCCATCGATCTAAGATCATGATCAATGAACAACATTCGTTTCGGGTCTAAAGATGTGAGGAGGTTACGCTTTAGAATATATCACTTTAATAATTTCAAGTTGAGAACTAAAATACCTGAATCCCGGAGAGCTAGAGAGCCGTAGTAAATTTCAACTGTCAGATCTAGAGGGATAAGTGGCGACAGATCATGAGCTCCGGAGAAATCACTTCGAGAAGTTTAAGTTTGATATTTGTAATTCTCAAAGCCCAGAGAGCCGAAGAGCCGAAGTAAATCTCTATCATCTGATCATCTGAAATAGATCTCAGTCGTCAGATCATCCAGAGTAAATCTCAAGCGTTGAATCGTTCGAAGTGGATCTGGGCCGTCTGATCCAGAAGAGACATGGCGTAAACATGTGGACTCCGGGTAAAGACCTGAAGTAAGCCTCAACTGTCTGATTCAAGGACATGTGGTAGACCTCGTCAGCAAGGACATGTGGTAGACCATGTCAGCAAGGAAATGTGGTAGACCACGTCAGCAAGGACATGTGGAAGACCCCGTCAGTGAGTGACATGTGGAAACCACTCAGCCCGTGCCAGGTCAACAGGTGACGTGTGTAATGTTACGTCACTTCAGGTGATTTACTTTAGAAGTTTCACCACCAAAAAATTAAAAAAGATCCAAAGTCCTGAAGTTCGAAGTTGCAAAGGGCCGAAGTCATGAAGAGCTGAAGTGCCAAAGGATCGAAGTCACGAAGGGACAAAGTGCTGAAGAGCCAAAGTCATGAAGATATGAAGTGCCGAAGGAATGAAGTCATGAAGGGCCGAAGAGCCGAATTCACGAGGATATGAAGTGCCGAAGGACCGAAGTCATGAAAAGCCGAAGAGCCGAAGTCACGAGGGATTGAGTCCCAAACTCCCGAAGGCCGAAGTCCTGAAGTGAATGAGGACCATTGATTTGAGGAGGACATGTGGCAGGAATCTGTGGACTCCAGCTAAAAGTGTTATGGGAGAGGATGAAGGTTAAGAATTGAAATCACCGAAGCTTGGAGTAGCGAAGGAGATATCAATCATTGAATCGATTAAGGGGCCGCAGAACCGTTGATCTAGTTGAAAGGTCAAATTCCCGAAGTAGAGGCAGAGCCTTCGATTGAGAAGGACAGGTGTCTGCAGATCATCGACTTCGGAAGATTGGCATACAGAGAAAAGCAAGGTTTGAGATTTGAAATTCCCGGAGCCCAGATCATGAAGTAAATCATAGTCATTGATTTAGGAACTTTAGTAGTATGGATGATGATGTGGCCCTCTGCTGACCGACCCTGTTTGACCGCAACTTTGATCGTGAATATCTTTCAAACTGTAACTATGTTTGATGATTCGTTTGTGCCATTAGAAATATTGTGACACACTATTCATGATCATATAGTTTTCACTGAGTTTTGGGAACTTTGAATTTTTTCCCTTTCTCTGTCTACTGGAGCCATTATGAGCATTCTGAGTTTCCTCTATGAGTTCTGAGTTATTCTTAGCCTTCTCTGGATCCTTTTTGGATCACTCATGGTCGATAACCTCCCTTTTCATGGCATATTGATAACTTATCCTTTAATGTCAGTCAACTAGGTTTTCTTTACTCCATTTCAACAATCTCATGGATAATTACCCCTCCCTTATCAACCTGTTTCTTACTCTCGATCAATAAGGGAAACATAGTCAGTCATATTCATTTATGTAGGAAATAGTCACATGCTTATTAATTGTTCTTGTAGTTGGCGCTAAAAAATTGTTCTTACTCCTCTTGTTTTCTTTTCTAGTTGAAGTTGATGGGAATTCTCAGAGGAGGTCTATACTGAACAATGTTTCCAACCCATTTATCAAAATTTAGGAATTTGTGCAGCAAGGTTGGTATTGTACAAATGAAATTGTCATGTATGTCATCGTAAAACATTCATTTAATGTTGTCGACAATTCTTAATTTTTAGACTACTTGTTCCTCATAGAATTCGTTTACGATTTGATCTACCCACTCATATAAGTTT
The DNA here is from genome assembly GCA_010110895.2 of Picea sitchensis. Lineage (NCBI taxonomy): Eukaryota > Viridiplantae > Streptophyta > Pinopsida > Pinales > Pinaceae > Picea > Picea sitchensis. The sequence goes on along the minus strand of SNQJ01S0077421.1, from coordinate 49,117 downwards.
TTTCCTCCTCTATTGATTGGTTTGGACATCAAATCTTCATCCTTCATGAGGTTATTCATGTGGCTCGATCAATGTACATATTTTTTTCTTCAAGGATTTCTTCTAGAAAAATTTCATGTGTCTCTGAGAAAAAATAAGCCCTTGATTGTGTGAGAGTCAGTCGATTCCTTCTAGCGTAGTTTTTCAGATAGTTTTCTAGTTTCATTTGCCACCACTTGTGAATCTCCTCTAAAATCAATATCTATACATGCATGTAATTATCGTACATTCCCATTTCATGTACTAATAGCAACATAACCAATGTTGTAACCTAAGGGATTACACAAGTAAGTTACTAGTAGGACACAAACACAACATAATATACATAAATCAATATATAATGATATACAAGTGTCGGGCACAGGAAAATTTTGGGGAAAAGGCACTACGTGAAGGAAAGATAGTTGGTAGAAAAGCATGTGAGTTGTGCATGCAAGAAGAAGGGAAAGAAAGACAATTGGAAGGAAAAGCAACAGACAAAAGTGTGCATGCAGAGGAGAAAAGTGTGCAAGGCCAGCATGCAAGAAGACCTAACTAGGTTAGGGTTTTGGTAAGAGAATGTAATGGTTGATGAGATAAGAATAGATATAAATAGACACCTAGGAGGTTTAGGGTGTGTTCGGTGTCTTTGATGGTTGTTATGAGTTACTCGTGTGAGATAGAGTAACAGGTCTGTAACACAAATATGATCTGATACCTTTTTGTAAGTTGTTGAGATATGGGGGGGCGGGGAAGTGACTAGACCTTGAGGGTTAGATCGTAGGCTGAGGATCCTGGAGAGATCTAGTCAGCCTCGTAAAGTTTGTGGAGTCTGTTTTGTGAATGTATGAATGGGGTTGTAGTGCGCGCAACGCCATATCTAACAGAACCATAATAAAAGAGATTAAGAGCCAAATCTTTGTGGACGTATCCCAGGAGGGGGTGAACCACGATACATCTTGTGTTATGTGGAATGCTTATTGTTTATGTCTTTAATATCAATGGTTAGATCTTAGATGAATGTCTTGATGAAGTAGTTAGATCTATTGATTTACATACATGAATAAAGAATGTCAGACTAACTAAGATAAATGAATGGTCGTACATTGATTTAATATTTAGATAAAACTCTTAGCACACAAATAAAAGATCCCCATTTAATCTTGGACTACAATAAATTGAGTATTGTAGTCACCCATTAATACTATCTTGGGTGAGACTGCACAGTGCACTCTGTGCGCTGCACTACTTTTTGGTTTACCAAGAAGGTCGATAGTTTTAGAGGCTTTGTTGGAACCCTAGTAGACCTGAGCCTGGGTCAATTATGTTAAAGGTATAACTCAGATAAACAAACCAACAAATGGTTCCATTGTCGTTAGGTTGGAACAACATAGGATTGAGTGGATATAATATGTTGAATATATGTTAAAAGAATGTAAGATATGTGGAAGGCGGGTCAAAAGAATACTGAATCAGACGACAAGAGGGTGAGAAGAATGTGTCTCTAGAAGGGGATGTTGAGACCGTGGAATCCAAAAAAATAAGAGATTGGAAGATGGTTGAAGACAAAGGAGCTAGAGTTTGAGCAGAAATATAATAGAAACCCTAGAGTAACACCGCAAAAATATCTTGAGAAGTATGTGTTTACTGATCTGCATGAAGTATTTTTCTGTGATTTTCCACACTTATTTCATAAGTGGATATTGAGGTTGAAAGACAACCATGCAACAAATCAGATCTAACAGTTAGATTGGACCTCAGTTCATATGGTGCATCTACAACAGGTGAATAACAAATTCATCCTAGTAGTATATTTTTGGTTCGATAGTATCATAGTAGGATTTATAACAGAATTTGCAGTAGATACCGCAAAGTCGTACAATGCAACAGAAAAAGATTTTCTACGAGGTCCTCGAGGAAGGTATATTATATTGTTGTATATTGATATTAAGATATTACTCTATAAAAAAGGTGTAATGACAATGGAATCAGACAACTAAACTTCCTTGCCTATATGGGGGAAGGGGGGAAGCACTGACAGAAAAAGGAGGAATGGAAGGAGAAAGGGATAAAGGAAAGAAGGAGGAAGCCTTGGATCCAATCATGATGGATAATGACCAAACCAAGTGGATCATGGCGACAGATGGAAAGACATGCAGTGGAGTACCCTACCAATACAAGGTGAACACCAAGAAGAGAGCCATAGCCGCGAGGGAAGGCTTGGCCAGTGATGAAGAGGAGGTAGAGGATCTCCGAGCTGTGGAGCAGATTGAAGAAATATTGCACGCAACATATGAGAGGAAGATGAGAGGTCCAAGAGAGGGAATAGAAGGCATCAATCCTATCCATATTAATGTCAGTGTGGAACCCATAAACCCATGTGCGATTAACACACCAAAAATAATGCCACCGTTTAATAAACGAAATTTCGGGAGAAGGAAGACAAAAGGAAGTACATATACAAAATGAACAACAACTGGGGGAGCTAGTTCAGAGAGAATTATTCAAGTATATACACTGTTCAAAGGTAGCAGTTCAACATTCAAAATGGCAGGACACGATCCCACCATCAGGTTACCAGAATTTCAAGGAGAGGCAGTAGAATACCCTGAGAAACACTTGTTCATTTGTGCAAAGATCTGGGAAGCAAAACAGATCACTAATGAAGATACTAAACTTGCGTAGCTAGCCATCATGCTAAGAGACTACACACTATACTAGTACATGATTCTAGACATAAACAATGCACCTGGGATGACAAGGACACTGACAGACATTAATAAATTATTGATTAATGAGTTCCAGAAACCAAGCTCAGAGGATCAATACATGAATGAGATGATATAAATCCGACAGAAACCAAGAGAATCTGTCTGGGAAATTGACCAGTGATTTAAACGTCTGAAAGGGAAATTGTGGTATTCCATGACTGACATGCAACATAGGCATCTCTTTGTGAATTCTTTGTTACCACATCTGAAATACCCACTCAGACAACAAAAATTCCAATCTCAAGCAGAGGCTCTACATGCAGCCTTGAAAATGGAGGAGAATCAATACCACAAGAAAAATCCAACTATAGAGGAGTTGAAGGAGGATTTGAAGAATCTTACCTTCCAACTCAATCATAATAAGGGAAAGGATAAGTGTGAAGCTATTTGGTGTACCACATGTAGAACATAAGGGTGTCATAAGAACGAATTTCCAACATTCGCGTAGTATATGGAAACATGGATGCCAAATCCATTGTCGACAGGAGGACCCTAGTCTGAAATTTGAAAGGCGCATGGGAATTATCCATATCATTGTCCTATGATGCATAAATACCATACAGTACTGAATAATGCATACTACACTTTTTGCAAATCAGTAGGCCACAATGACAAAGAATGCAGAACCATGGATCTGATGAGGGAAAGGACGTTAGACACATATAGGGTGCAAGCCGAAATGATGATAGGTCAAGTTGCATTGAAGTTTAATCAGGCACCACCAAATTATAATATTGTGTCGCAATAGTATAACAAAGCACAACTGTAGTATAACATCGCACAACCCTAGTATAACCTTGTGCAGTAAAATCAGGTACCACAATACAATACACCGCGCAGAGCTCACGTTGGGTACAGAGGGGGAGGATGGGACAGAGGAGGCTTTGGATATGGAAGAGGCCTAGTAGTGTGCCATAAATTCCAACATATAGAGCACTATGCAAGAGAATTCCCTCTACCACCTGTGACATGCATGTATTGTTGCACAACAAACCACGATACAAAAGATTACACAACATTGTTGGGGAAGATATAGGAGAAATGGAATCAGAACAATCAGAATATACAATGGATCTCTACAAAATCTAGAGAATATGTTAGGAACATCAACATAGTGACATGAAGAGGTGATAAAATAGGAGATGATGCAGCTAAACAAGAACCAGTACAACACCAGTGGATTAAGAAAAATACCGAGCCACCCAAGTGATTTGATGCAGAAAAGGAGAAGGAGACCTTTAAGGAGGACATACAAGAATTTCTCAAGAAGAGTTTTTCATCTACATCTACCACGCAGCATATCCAAGATGTCCCAACGTATGAAATGTCATCAACCTTGGACCATACCAGTGAAGTCCACCCGAGAAACCAAGTAAGTTCTATCAAAACTTTCCTGCAATCTTGTATTCAAGTATTTAAGGATCCATCATCTATTATAGCCTTACAGAATCTGTTAGATAGATGTACCACAAACTCCGAGGTAAATTTAGAACAAAGGATAGTCAATCACCTCCATGCCAGAAGGAGAACCAACATAGAGTTTAGATTGAATGCCAACATCGGAGACTTCAACATGGGCGACGTGATATTAGATCTGGGATCTAAAGTGAATGTGTTTCCCAAAAATACATGGAAGTGCATAGGAGAACCTACCTTAGGTTACTCACCAGTCCAACTGGATTTATAAAACAAACACAAACCTCTACCAATAGGGAGGCTAAAAGGAGTGACAACAAATTTGGATAGAGTGCACACTAAGGAAGACTTTGAAGTGATCGAAATTGTGGATGGAACAACACCATATCCAACATTATTGGGATTGGATTGGGTGTTTGAAAATCATTCGATAATCAACCCGAAGACCATGAATATGACATTTGAGTTAGTTGAATACAGGGTTATCGCACCTCTAGATCCATCCGAATCCGAAATATTTGTGGAACCAACATGTTTAGACCTGGAAGAAATTAACTAGTTGTACCAGACCACCACGCGCACCGAATATTACATCAATCCAACTATCGATGGTGTACTTAGTTGGATAAGTATCGCATCATGTGCTTGCAACTCAGACATGAGTCTGGAAAATTGGCAACAATGTCTACATGAGATCTCAACTACTAGATGCACCCGAATAGACTGGGTAGTAATATGGGTTGGGACAGAAGTCAGAGAACATCCAAGTTTCCATGGAATCAATGACTTGGAAGAATTCCTAACGAGATATGAAGATGAAGTATTAGACAGTATGATATTGTTATCTCTCGACATCGCACTTAAGGCTACACATGCAATATGGTGGGGTGCACACAAAGAAACAATCAAGGATTGGTACCAATGTAAGTTATTACTATGCATTAGGTTTGGTGCAGAACAAAGAAGAAACCAACAACAACAATATGATGGACAGGGGGTATGCATCAGGTTTGGCGCAGAACAAAGAAGAAACCAACAACAACAATATGATGGATAGGGGGCACCAGCAGAACATTTGGAGAAGTGAAGAGTGTTGTGGAAAATCTCACCCCCAGAATAATGGCCTCATCATTTTGTACACACGTTAGAGGGAATCCTAGCAAACTGGTATACAAACTAGGAACTGTTCAGAGGAACTACGAGCTGGACAATACTACAACAAAACTTTACAGTCCCTTTCTCATTTGAACATGAGAACCCCAAGATAGATGCAACACTTAAGAAAATAAGAGGGGTGATATTCATTAAGGAACCAGAAGTTGAACTCATGACAGAAGAACAACAACAGAACATAAAGACAGTGAAAGAACTGTTGTCATGCTACCATGTGCAAGAAGAAGCACCAGATGAAGATGATCTGTGCGATATTCAGATTGAGGAAGTTGAAAGAAAAAAAGAAGTGGAAGGTCCACCTCTAGAATCAGAATTAATTGCTACGCAAATCAAGGTAAAGAAATTCAACATTGGGACAGTTGAGAAACCAAAGATGGACATCATTGGAGACTACTGGGATGAGAAAACAATGGACATGATAATAGAATTACTGCGTGAATACAGTGACCTGTTCCCAACAACCTTTACAGAAATGAAGGGTATTGCAGAAGAAATTGGAGAGATGAAGATCCCTCTCAAACCAGAGGCAAGACCTATCAGACAAAGGCCTTACAAATTGAACCCCATCTACAAGAAGAAGGTCAAAGCAGAAATTGACATAATGTTGGAAGCAGGAATCATAGAACCAGTAGAATAATCAGAATGGATAAGCCCCATGGTAGTTCAGGAGAAAAA
>SNQJ01S0077421.1:28127-38569 GCA_010110895.2 Picea sitchensis | reverse complement strand
CAGTGGGAGTTTTGAGCAGGTATATGTCAAAACTAGGGAAGGAGCATTGGACAATAGTAAAAAGGGTTTTCAAGTATTTGTGTGGCATTGCTAGCTATGGATTGTGCTATGAAGGAAGACTAGGATTGGACAGAGTGGTGGATATACATGGATTTGTGGATGCAGACTGGGCAAGAGATCTGGATCGTAGGAGATCTACAAGTGGGTATGTATTTAACCTGTTTGGAGGAGCAATAAGTTGGATGAGAAAAAGACAGGATGTGGTGGCACTTTCAACTACATAAGCTGAATACATGGCAACCACTCATGCAAGTAAGGAAGAAGTATGGTTGCAAATATTGTGTTCAAGTATTGGGTTGGTACAACAAGCTATAAGAATAGATTGTGATAGTCAGAGTGCAATTTTTCTTGCAAAGAACCCAACTCATCACTCAAAGACAAAACATATTGATATTCAATATCACTTTGTGAGAGACATGGTTGAAGAAAATAAAGTATTGCTGATGAAGGTGGACACTTTGAAGAATTTTGTAGATTCATTAACAAAATCTGTGAGGACTGAGAAGTTCTCTTGGTGTAGAGGATCCATGGGCATTGCTGCCCTGGATTGTTGACTATGTAACCCTGTAACCCCCTGTGTGCAAAGAAAACAACAAGTGGGAGAATGTTGGGTATGTGTTATATTATTTGCATGAGTAGTAGTGTCTGAGTGTCTGCACTGGGCGCGCAGGGGGGCAGAGCCCCCTGTGCGGGGGTTCGGTGGCAGCACCCCCGATTTATTTTATTTTATTTTTGCATCGGGACCGCATTTTCGAGACCACATTATATTTAGGTGGTTTTTCAGCACATGGTTTCTTTGCTGATGGTTTTCTATTTTCGGTAAGGAATTAGGGTTTTGGACTAATCCAGGTCATTGGGTTAGGGTTTTGGATGCCTCTAGCTCCTATATGTATTTTGTATTGTAAACATTATAACACAATGAATGAATATAGAATATGTTGGTTTTCCCGGTTTGGGTTTCCAGGGGAAGAATCTCTGTGTAATGTTTGTATTTTTCATTGTATCATTTTTGTTCTTTTTTGAATATCTGTTTGCAGTAGATATTGTACAAGGTTAGAATTTACAATTTCAAGGACAACTTATGAATTAGTATACATGTAACCAGTGGGAAACTTGATCCATCTCACTACCACTAGCCTTGAATTTAGCTATGAAATTATTTATATCTCCTAGTTTATGCTAGCTCTAAAAATAGAACTTTGAACAACATCAAAGAGGGTGGTACGATATGTAAAGGGAACATTGGATTATGGCATTTTATATGGGTAAATCCAAGAGTCTCACTTGTGTGTCTATTCAGACTTAGATTGGGCAAGATATATGGATGATGAGAAATCCATAATAGGTTATGTGTTTATTGTAAGCATAGGGGTAGTTTCTTGGATTAGTAAGAAACAACATACAATTTCACTTTCCTCTATAGAAGTAGAATATAGAGAAGTAGTCAAAGGGGCATGTGAAACAATTTGTCTTAGAACAATGCTTGCAGTTTTGCAAATTCATTAGGATGAGTCCACAATATTTTTTTGTGATAAATAGGGAGTTCTCACACTATAAAAGAACCTTATCTTCCATGAGTAGACCAAACATATTGATGTGCATTGTCATTTTATTGGACAACTTGTAGAACATGGAGAAGTTGCACTGAAATATTTCCCAACTCAGGACCATACTCTAGATATTCTCATGAAATCTCTTGGCTTGGAAAAATAAATTTGTAAAATTTAAAGACAAAATTCATGTAATCTCTAGAATGATCATTACGAGAATTCTAGAGATATCTAATTAATACCTGTTGGCCCTTGACCAAGTTTTGAAGAATACTTGACCGTTTTTGGGACTGCGACAACTTGCCAAAGATGGAGCGCAACACGAAGTAGAAATTAAGGAAGCAAGACCTATTTTTGGGTCCATTTTAGGGTTTTAGGGTTGATGTAATGGGAAAGGGATGTCAGCCTGTGGGTTTACCCATGCTTAGGCCCATTTTGTAATCTATAAATAGATAATTAGGAAATATAAGTAGGATAAGAAGTAGTAGTGCATCTATGTGATGTAGAGCTAAAGGCTTAGTGCTAGTAGTTGGATCTGAGTGATTGGATGTATATTACAAGTGCTATGTGCATGATTGTAAAGAGATTGAAAAGCTAAGTGCAAGTTGTTGTATCTTTGTGCTGAAGTGCAATGAAGAAGGATCTGGCAAGATGGACAGATCTTATGTCCTGTGCGAAGTAAGGGTCACTGAAGCTCTATGTTGTAACCGCTTGACTGAGATAATATAAAGAAGAAGACTTTGTGGACATAGACCCAGGGTGTGGGTGAACCACGATAATTGTGTGTATTATGCTCTGTATTTTGTCCTAATGTGTTTATCTCTTTCTTGGCTAAGTGTTTGATGTGATTAAGTAGATCTAGTTATGCTCTATGCTGATGATACATGAATAAATGTTAGATCTGACATATAAGATGCTTAGTTCTTGATCTGTTGAATCTAACCTATATTTTTGTGGCTAAGTACTGAATCATATTTAGTATAAGTATTCACTGCGATGCTCTATGTTATCTGCGAAGTACCATAAGGGTTAAATATTGATGAATAATCTATGCTAAGTGCCCTGTAAACGATATAATCACAGATCAGTGTCCTAGCTAAGGTTGCAGACATCTGAGTCCTGCAACCACCCCTGCCTCTACCTCGGGTGAGACTTCATCTGCTTCGCATGTGTTACCGAAAGGGACGATAGTTAGGGTTTTGTTGGTGCACTCTTGAGCGTTGAACCTTGGATTTTCCCTGTGCCAACAAATGGTTCTGTTGTTGGGACCTGAAACTGTGATTATTAGGAACTAAAGAAGAAAAATCTTTGTGCAAAATAAGCTCTTTGTGTAGATCTATTTCCCTAGTGCGCAATATTCTACTTGACCTACAAAGCCTCGTGCTGAGAAAAATAGGTCAGATCTGAAGGAAAGAGGTCAGATCTGCAAGAAAGAGGTTGATACCGAAGAAAAAAAGTGATATATGAACGCTCTGTTCTCTAAGAAAAGTAAAAGTGGAAATCTCTGAAAGAAAGAGGTTAGATATGCAAGGAAAGAGGTCAGATCTGCAGAAAAGAGGTAAGATTTGTAAGTTCTGTGTTCTAATAAAGGTAATAATAGTCTTTTTTTTTTAATTTATCTGAAAGCTTTGTGCTCTGCAAAAGTAAAATAAGTGAAATTTTTTGAGTATGGATCTAAGTATGTTTAATAGATTATGTCCTAGCTTGGAAAATAGGGCTCTGATAGATGAAAGAAAGTTTGATATGAATAGATCTGATAGATATGTTATACCTATGCATAGAAAGAATGTCTAGACTAACAAGCGAATGTAGGATCCTCGAAAGAAATTTTTGCAGGCTAGCTACCATAACCCTAGTGTGCAATATAGAAGAGGCTGGGGATCATTTAAAAGAAAGAGAGGATTAACCCTCTGTTACAGTTGCAGAAGACCGAGACATCTTGCTAAGGAATGCTCTAGTGGAATACCTAGTTGTCTCTGTTGCAAGGCTTTGGACCATGAAGTATTGGATTTCCCTAGAATGATTGCCAAGCTTGAAGGAATGAATCCAAGCGAAGAAAACCTTAAGGCATATCCACAGATAGTAGAAACTCAGAAAGAATCAGAAAAGGTATTGCTAGAGATGAAAAACACCTTGAATGATCATCGACATGTTAGGCCATTAGAGATCTTCAAAGAAAAGGAGAAATTCGAAGCAAGAATAAGAGACTTCGACATTGACTGTACTCTTGATGAAGAAACACAAGTGAACATTATGCCAGAAAGAACTTGGGAAGCTATAGGAAATCCTTCCATGATCCCTTCCCTAGGAGGAACAAGTTTATTCAGAGGAAAGCTAATAAACCTATGTGGAAGGCTCGCCCGGATACCTATGACTGTCAATGGAACTTCGACAGAGGAATACTTTGAGATTATTAAATTTGTTGAAGACAACGCCCTGTTTACCATGCTCATAGGAAAACCTTGGATTGATAGAGAACAAGCCAGACAAAAAGAGGAAGAAGACATGTTGGAACATAAGAAGCAAGAGTTAAAAGACTTTATGACCAGAAGGATCATGCACTTGATTGAAGAACAAAAGAGTAGATCATAGATATTTAATACTAGAAACTTCGATGTCGAGGCTAAGAGAACACTTGAGGATCCGCAGAAGATTGAGTTACCTATTTTTGATATGGAAGAAGTATTCTCCAGGAACCCTAGGAAAGACTTTCAATAGTGTGAAGTAACTAAGACCACAAAAGATAAACATCATAATGGTAAAATCATTCCTGAGACGAAGCTCACGGGGAAGAAGGCTAGAAAGTTAAGAAAGAAAAGGGCTAACACTGCAAGGTTACAAGAAGTTCTAGAGGAAATTTCGCAGACAGAAAAATTGTAGAATTGGAACTTCGTCGGGATATCAGAACAATGACATCTAGCACTCCGCCATGACGAAGCAATATAGCCGTTGGACCGATATAACCATTCGACTTCCGCTCCGAATGGGTCAAAAAGAAATTATGGGTTCCCACTAGACCATTGGACAACACCAGAATTGATAGAAAAGAGTTAATGAGGGCCTCGTATCCATTGCAAGAAGACCGTTGCTAAGTTTTCCTACTTAATCCGTCACACCACACACCTAGAATACCTTTTTCTAAGTGAGAATTTGAGCATGAAACCTGAGATTAACTTACCCATAGTTCATTGCCTTGTTCCCATACTATTCACTATAGTCTCTGAATTCCTTTCGCACCCAAGCTAGCTGACCCAAGTTTGTATGTCGGACGAGCTCAGCGTTGCCAAGAAAATCGTTTAAGAAGTTCTAATTGACTTAATGACTGAGAGAGTCATGTTAGAGCGCGAAATATCTACATGTGTACATGCATTGTCCTCGGGAGCATTTCCATCTTCCCCCTCTACTGCTTGCGCAGGACCATCCCGGCTGCCTTCGAAAAGACGATCTAAGCTCGGAAATGACTTCGCCATTGTGAAGATGATCCCAAGTATCTTGCCTAAATATATCCCACCACTGAGCAGAACAGTGAATTGAGACACTGTACCCAGAGACTTCAACTATGTTGTGGTCACTGCGTACCTCCCGAAAGGGGTGCACGTAGTTCATGCTGACCAGGATAAGCTCATAGTGCTGGAATTTAGTGATTTCAACCTTGGATATTGCAAGGTTTACAGTATGCTAGCCCCACATAGATACTTAACTATAACAAAAGGTAAGAACCCAAAGATTGTCCCTCAGTAATGGACCCACAACCTCGTGCAGTCAACCCTCCTCAACGTAATGAAGATTCCACATTTGAGGAGGCATCAGGAAGTAAATGCATGCGTCAGGTTGTTGCTGTCCTGCTACTATGAAGGATACCTATGGTTAGACCACCACATCACTGTGGATCTGATTCTGATCAATCAGATCACTGGGCTAAGCATGTAGGGCCCTGACCCACAGGAGTTTTACCCTAGAAAGACCGCAGATCGCGCTCTCACCCAATGAATAAAAGACACATATGGCGATCTAGAGAAGGGCACACGAGGTTACAAGGTAGACTCCATTGAAAATGCAGCATTTCACTTTGGTTGCCAGCTAATCATAGGGAATTTAGTCCGCAAAAATAGACCCACACAGGTGATCGGATTTGTAGTTGACCTCACAGGGAAGTGCACGGAGGGACTACAAATGAACTGGGCAAAACACCTTATAAATCAGCTAGAGCTTAATTGTAGACAAGCGCAAGACCAAGGGTATGAGTTCCACTTTAGTTGGTTTCTCATACTCATCACTTTCATCGCTTGGGAATTGCTAGAGGGAGCCACTTTTCTGGAGATTGAACCCTTCGAACCACTGGCCACGAAGTTCTGTACGCTATGGTACTCCAACGACATGAACAAGTAGTGGCAGTCCAATGCCGTCTTCCACGCTTACTACACTCAATTGAAGAATGCAATCCAGTCTACACCGCGCATCACACCCAACAAACTTCATAGGTTTATACCTTTGATGAAATTCAACGCAGACCATCACTTCACCTATATCACAACACGCGTGGATGAGCACAAACAATAACTCCAGTCATATTACAAGCTGACAGAAGATGACTTGGAGGAGATTACCAAGGAATGGTCGACGGACCTCCGTGTTGCAGCAGACCCCACAGAGATGTCTGACGTGGATAGACCTGAAGCTATGCCAGATACGCCTGGACCACGCAAGACTAAGAAGGATTTCGAAGTTCAAGATATCCAGAGCACATCCACGAAGACTACTTCGATCTCACCTTCGAAGGGAGGTGATGGTGAAGAACTAGGTGGCACGAAAGTTGAGCAAAATAAAGGTGAGGTTACTCCACCTAGAGAGGAGGAGGATCCCTCCAAGAAAAGGAAGATTACCCCGCCAAAGCCCTCATCCCAAAAGAAAGCTAAGGCCACCCGGACCATGCTTAAAACTACTCTTACCCCAAATGATTTTGACTTCTTAATTTCCGCACTAAATGATGTTTCATTAGAGCTTGCAGAAAAGCAAGAAGCAAAGCAGGAGGAGCTATTCAGCCAGATCACGAGCAAACTCAAAGAAGTGCAGCAGGCACTCCAATCTAGCCAAGTAGTTTATACGGTGCCTGTAACAATGGAAACACCAGGAACAGGCGATGAGCCCACTCAATTACGCCTGATCGCCGAGAAAGTCCAAGCTCGCCTTCAACAATCTCAAGAAGACATTGCACAAGCCACCCAGGATTTGGCACAAGAACAGAGTGCACATAGAGAAAAATAGAGGAAGGCAGAACATGAGCAACTTGCCTTACAAGCGAAGTGGGAGGAGGAAAAAGCATAATTACAACAGAGTAAGGACCAGTTGCTAGCAGAGCAACTTGAAGTACAGTAAAGAATTCACAAAGCACTTCGCTCTATGATGGTCATAAAAGTCAAGATGGAAGACCATCTCCCACAGTAGGTGACCCAAATGGAAGAAGTAATCCAACAACTTCAACAACGCATCACTGATCTGGAGCTGTACACCATGCCTGAGACACCCCAAGAAATAAGAGATCTAAGAGAGGCCACTGCTCGAAGCGCAGTCGACCAGTTAAAAACCTTGGATTTGGAATGTAAGAAGTTGAGCGCTAGAAGCGCCCATACTTATGAAACTCTCGCAGAGAATCCAAAATTGCAGACATTGGAGGCACAACTCCAAGAAGAAAAACAACATGCAGATGTGCTACACACACAACTGAAGTCCGTGACCCCAGTCGAAATAATGAAGAGATTCGTAGAACAATGCACAACCCAACAACATGTACACACGCTGCAAAGTAAAGTGATGGAAGTCTCAACGACTTCAACCACTCCAAGAGAAGGCATGCCAACTGTTCGCTCAACTTGAAAGCCAGGGAGATGAACTTGAACAGGTTGTCATCATTGCAGAACAACGCCTGGAAGGACTGCTCAATGCCATAGTAATCCAAGAATTTACTGAGCAAGAGATTGTCGCACTGCAACAGGTCGAAGCAGCTCGAGCCAAGCTTGAGGTGTTCGAAGTAGAATTGATCAGACCTTAGTGACTCGGGACGAGTCACAGGTGAGTGTTGGGGGCCTGTTGTACCTTGACCAAGTTTTGAAGAATACTTGACTGTTTTTGGGACTGTGACAACTTGCCAAAGATGGAGCGCAACGCAAAGCGGAAATTAAGGAAGCAAGACCTATTTTTGGGTCCATTTTAGGGTTTTAGGGTTGATGTAACAGGAAAGGGATGTTAGCCCGTGGGTTTACCCATGCTTAGGCCCATTTTGTAATCTATAAATAGATAATTAGGCAATATAAGTAGGAGAAGAAGTAGTAGTACATCTATGTGATGTAGAGCTAAAGGCTTAGTGTTAGTAACTGGATCTGAGTGATTGGATGTGTATTGCAAGTGCTATGTGCATGATTGTAAAGAGATTGAAAAGCTAAGTGCAAGTTGTTGTAGCTTTGTGCTGAAGTGCAAGGAAGAAGGATCTGGCGAGCTACGTAGATATTCTGTCCTGTGCAAAGTAAGGGTCATTGAAGCTTTGTGTTATAACCGCTTGGCCGAGATAATATAAAGAAGAAGACTTTGTAGACGTAGCCCCAGGGTGGGGGTGAACCATGGTAACTGTGTGCATTATGCTCTGTACTTTGTCCTAATGTGTTTATCTCTTTCTTGGCTAAGTGTTTGATGTGATTAAGTAGATCTAGTTATGCTCTGTTCTGATGATATATGAATAAATGTTAGATCTGACATATAAGATGCTTAGTGCTTGATCTGTTGAATCTAACCTATATTTTTGTGGCTAAGTACTGAATCATCTTTAGTATAAGTACTCACTGCGATGCTTTGTGTTATCTACGAAGTACCATAAGGGTTAAATATTGATGAATGATCTATGCTGAGTGCCCTGTAAAAGATATAATCACAGATCAGTGTCCCAACTAAGGTTGCAGACATCTGAGTCCCGCAACCATCCCTGCCTCTACCTCGGGTGAGACTTCATCTGCTTCGCATGTGTTGCCGAAAGGGCCGATAGTTAGGGTTTTGTTGGTGCGCTCTTGAGCGTTGAACCCTGAGTCTTTCCTGTGTCAACAATACCGAACATATAGACGATAGACTTAGGTGTTGATGCTGAGAGACTAAAACGTTCCCAACACCAACATCTTGACCTCTTGGTTGGTTAAACAAAGAAGAGGTGGGAATATCACTTTATTTTATAGCCTAAATTGAACATTAGACCCCAAGAATATAAAATTCTAAGCATTAATCACTCTTTTACAATTATATTTTTAAAACATTGCGTTAAAAGAAAAAGTGAAGAAAAAAAAACTTAGAATAGTAAAATAAATATTAGAAAAAGTGAATAAAAAAAAACTTAGAATAGTAAAATAAATATTTCAGAATCTTAGAAGTAACCTTTTATTAAAGTGAAACCTCAAACATTTTTATAGATTAATGAAGCTTACAAGCCCCCTGGGAGGACTTGTACGATATGTACAATAAATGAATAATCAATCACAGAAGAAGACAAAAAAAAATAAAGTCAGATTTTTAACGGAACAATCTAATATTTTTTAACGGAACAATCTAATGGGAATATTTGTATTTATAATATAAAATCGTTAATATAATTGAATATTGATACAATCGCCCATATGTATGACATGTAAACATAATGTCAACTTTGTATTTGGACAAACCATGACTTGAATACAATGCACATACCTTCTTCTGTACTTTTGTAAATTACGTTTTATAGTTTTAGAGATTTTCATTTTATTTAATTGACAACACAAAACATTAGTATCCTATGAAACTTTGCCCATCAAGTCATTTCATATCAACAGGACGTCCAAGAGCCACTTGCAATTGCTATTGACCTCATTGTCAGATTGGCCAAGCATGAAGTCTTATTTTCTCTCATATCCACATTTCATTCCTCTTCACAAACGTTTTGAGATAAATACCATTGGATGGCGTGCGTTTCAACAATAATAAAATAGGTTATCAATAATAATTCCTCTACCATTTCCCTTCCAATTCTTAGTTATCAATCTCTATATTTGAAACACAGTGGTATAGCTCTCAAGAAAATGCTTTAAAATATTATATCTCTAGTTACACTGGCATTCATAAAGAGTATAGACCATAGCCTATATAAGTGTGTACGACATACAATGGTAGGGAAAACCATATAGTGATTTCATAATATGAAGAAGGCTAACAAAATGAAGTAGGGTAATACATTTGTATAAGATAAGGTTAGGGCCAAGATTTGATTTTAGATAAAAAGGTATTCATGTGGAGAAGATCATGGCCAATGTGATATATTAATATATTTTTGTTTTTGGCATCGAATAATGTTAAAGTCATAAACTGTATCAATTTTCTTTGTTTTTCAGTTGCAACTGAAAGGAGGCTTCAACCTTCTAGTTTCTCAGGCTACAACCTGAGGGAAGCTCCAACTTCCCAATTCTTTGGCTACAACCATAAGGAGGCTACAACCCCATATGTTCTCCGGCTACAACCGGAAGGTGGCTACAACCACATGTCCTTTCCCCGTCCTACCACCTTGAAGTAGAAGTAGAATGATGGAACCACTGTCACACTATCATTGTGAGATATGCCGCTGTAAACCTGTACCAATAAATCTGAACCATGCATCAACCATGCATCAACCTGTACCTCAAACTGTAATCAACTTGTACCATAAACAAGTGCATCAACCATGCACCAACCTATACCAAACAACCTGTAATCAACCTATACCATAAACAAGTGCATCCAACCATGTACCAATCATGTGTCAACTACTAATCAACTATGACTCATCAA
>SNQJ01S0077421.1:0-28052 GCA_010110895.2 Picea sitchensis | reverse complement strand
GAGATGACGGGATCTTGGACCACTTTTGGATCCTTTTTGGGTTTTTGGGAATATATAATGGGAGTGGGATGTCGGCCCACTTTTGGATCCTTTTTGGGTTTTTGGGAATATGTAACGTGAGTGGGATGTCGGCCCATGCGTTTACCCATGTTTAGGCCTATTTTGTATGTATAAATAGAAGGATAGGCAATGTAAGAAGAAGTCAAATAGTGCATCTATGTGATATGAATGTATGCTAAGTGCGAGTAGAATCTATAAGTGCTTTGTGCATGACTGTAAGAGACTTGCAGAGCTAAGTGCAGGCCCTTGTAGCAGATTGTGGAGGGCTTAGTGTTGTAATGCAAGGAAGAAGGATCTAACGAGTTGCACAGATCTTCTATCCTGTGCGGAGTAAGGGTTTTGATGGCTTTGTGCTTGTAATCGATTGACTGAAGACAATAAAGAATAAGAGTTGGTGGATGTAGCCCCAGGGTGGGGGTGAACCACATAAACATTGTGTTGTCTTGCTTTGTGCTTGTTTTAATATGTTTATGTCTTCTTTTGCTAAGTGATTTAAGATGAGTTGATAAATCTTTTTATGTTTAGTGCTAATGATATGTGAGAATATCAGATCTGATCCATAAGAATGTGCTTAGTGCTTGATCTGCTAGATCTTACCTATCTATTGATGCTAAGTTCTTAAGTACGTTATAACAGTGTGAATGCTGCAAAGCCTTGTTTTATCAGCGAAATTATTAATGATTATAAATTGAGGAACTGACAGTGCTAAGTGCTTTATTAATTAGTACAATCACAGATCTATGTCCCAACTAAGTTTGCAGACAACTGAGTCTTGCAACCACCCCTTCCTCTACCTCGGGTGAGACTTCATCTGCTTCGTAGGTGTTGCCAAAAGGGTCGATAGTTAGGGATTTGTTGGTGTGTTGTTGTAGCATTGAACCTTGGGTTTTCCCCTATGCCAACAAATGGTTCCGTTGTCAGGACCTGAAACTATGATTGCTGGGAACTGAGAAAGAAGAAGCTCTTTGCAAAGATTCGACCTGAGATTGTGAAAGCTCTGTGCATAGATATGTGCCCTAGTGCATAGTGTCCTACTCTATTTATAAAGCTCTATGCTAAAGAAGGAAACCTGATCTGAAGAAAGGAGGTCGGATCTGAAGGAAAGAAGCAAGATCTGAAAGCTTTGTGCTCTACGAAAGGTAAAAATGAGAATTTCTGATTAAAAGAGGTAAGATTTGCAAGCTCTGTGCTCTGATAAAGGTAATAATAGTTAAAAGATTTAGATCTAGAAGCTTGGTGCTCTGTAGAAGTAAGATACGTGGAAATTTTTGTTTCTAGAGTATGGATCTAGGTATGTTTAGTAGAGTCTGTCCTAGTTTGAAAACTAGGGCATTAATAGATGAAAGAAGGTTTGATATGAGTAGATCTGATAAGAATAGTGAAATATATGTTATACCTATGCATAGAAATAATGTTTGGACTAACGAATGTATGTAGGATCCCATAAATAATTTATTGCAGGTTAGCTCCTGTGATCCTAGTACGCAGTGCAAAAGAGGCCGGGGATCATTTAAAAGAAAGAGAGGATTAACCCTCTATCATAGTTGCAGAAAACCATGACATCTTGCTAAAGAATTCCCTAGGAGAATACCTAGTTGTCTTTGTTGCAAATCTATGGACCATGAAGTGTTGGATTGCCCCAGAATGATTGCTAAGCTTGAAGGATTGAATATGAATCAAGGAAACCCTAAGACAACTCCAAAGGCTATAGCAGAACCCTAGGAAGAATCAGAGAAAATATTTCTACAGATGAAAGAAACCTTGAATGACTACTAACATATTAGATTATCAGAGATCTTTAAAGACAAGGAACGCCTTGAAGCAATAATAGGAGACTTCGACATTGACTGTGTTCTAGATGAAGAAACACATGTGAATATCATGACAGAGAGAACTTGGGAAGCTATAGGAAGGCATGCTATGATTCCTTCATTAGGAGGACTAGGGTTAGTCAGAGGAAAACTGGTAAACCTGTGTGGGAGGCTCGCCCAGATACCTATGACTGTCAATGGAACTTCGATAGAGGAAGATTTTTAGATTATTAAATTTGTTTAAGACCACGCCTCGTTTACCATGTTAATATGAAAACCTTGGATTGACAGAGATCAAGCCAGACGAAAGAAAGAAGAAGAAGTCTTGGAGCAGAATAAACAAGATTTAAAAGATTTCATGACCAGAAATATCGCACAATTGATTGAAGAACAAGAGAACAGATCGAAGCTATTTGACACTAGAGAACCCAATCTCGAAGCTGCAAGAACACTAGGAGACCCACATAAGACTGAAGTAGTTACTGCAGATAAAGAAGAGGTATTACCCTTGAATCCTAGGAAAGAATCTCAACAAAGCGCAGTGACTATGCTAAAAGAAGATAATAATCATAATGGAAAAAGACATACCGAGCCGAAGCTCACTGGAAAGAAGGGTAGAAAGCTAAGTAAGAAGAGATCAAAGTTTGAAAAGTTACAAAAGATTCTAGAGGGAACTTTGTGTTGATATTATGGTAGCTGCAGGAGGTATTTACCTCCACGTGTAAACCTGACGAGAATAGAATACTCCAGGAAGCAAGAAGAAACCCTAATGAGTTGGATAATAACCTTATAAGACATGTCGACTTAATAAGTTAACTTGTATTAGGTTATTATCTTCCAAGAGAAGAAGTCAGCCAAAAAAAATAATATATACTGAACAAATAGATACCTAGAATGAGAAGTCAGCCCAGGCAGTTAGCCAAAATCAGTATAAATACAGGAGGCCAATCTTTATTATGGTAGGCAGTCTCAGAATTGCAGAGCAACACTTGTGCTCACTGCAGTGCTCAGTTTTGTGCGTAGGTTTGAGGAGAGCTACCATTGCAGCTGCTGCAGCTAGCAGATCACGTTTGTCTTGGACTATCTCTTGGTTAGGGTTTGGACTATCTGATTAGATCTTGTTGGTGAGATATCCTTGGGGAAAGGTGTTCTATTCTTGGGGAAAGGTGCACTACCCTTTGTTTGGCTATCTAGCCTAGGGTTTTCTTCTAGAGTGATTCTATATCAAGGTTAAGGTGCTCGGAGGGTGGCTTCGGCTTATGGTTGGGTGGCAATGGAGATATTGTCAATGGTAAAACGAGCACATCCATTATATTCTAACAGGTTATGGGCCCACCACGCTTCTACTGCAATAGAAACCCTACCAACAATTCTTCAACGAGCTTAATATCCTTACGACTATGTTTCCTTCCAACGGTTAGAATGAATGAAGGAGGTGTGGGCCCATAACATGTTAGAATATAATGGATGTGCTTGTTTTACCATTGAAAATATCGCTATTGTCACCCAACCATAGGCCAAAGACACCCTCCGAGCACCTTAAGTGAAGGGATTGGCCTAATTTCCAGATAGATCAGTGTGCCCTAGCCTAGCGCATCTCCTGGTACTCTCAGCAAGCCAAGACATCAAGTTTGATTTTTTTGGTCCGATATAGGGTTGACCAAGCCAAAGCAGCCATGACTTACTCTATGAAGTTAGAAAACAAGTTAGATGGAAATTCTAACTTCAGAGCATGGAAGACAAGGATTGACCTCATCCTTGCCAAGAATAAAGTGTTGGATATCATGAAACCAGAGTTTGAAGAAGGAAAAGAGAAGGAACTGCAAAACATTACAGTTATGGAGAAGTTCAAATATGGTGACATCAATGTCATGAGTATCATAGTGGACTCTATAAAATACCACTTGATACCCGACATCTCCCATCTTGACTTGTCGAAGAAGATGTATGATGCCCTAACAAACCTCTTCTCAGTCAGAAACATTGGACAAGTAATGAGTCTGAAGAATGAGTTCCGTGACATGAATATGAATGATGATGAAAACATAACATCATACTTTGTGAGGATCTCTCAGTTAAGAGATGAACTACAAGCTATTGAAGAGATCATTTTAGAGAAGGAATTGGTAAACATAGTACTCAATGGTCTTCCCTAGACCTGGGATGCATTTTCTGCAAGCATGAACACAAGAAAGGAGTATCCTACATTTGAAGAACTTTGGACTTGTTGTGCTTAAGAAGAATCCAGGATCAGTGAAAAAGAGAAACCCCAAAAGAAGTACGATGATCAAGCCTTCACAACAAGATTCAAGAATTTCAGGAACAAAAGGAAGTTTGGTTCAAGGAGGAATCCAAATCAAGATAAAGATATTTCAGAAATACAATGCTTCAACTATCGAAAATATGGTCACTACAAGAATCATTGTCCCAAGATAAATAAAAGGAAGGAGAAACATGAAGCATCAGTTTCCAAAGAAAAGGAACCTACAAAGAAGACTAAGCAGGATGAAAAAGACTTCTTCTTCTGAAGGTAACAATACTCTTCTTAGTTCTTGTACATATCTTGTTTTCATCGTCTTTGTACATATCTTGTATATCTATCTCTTGGAAGATAATGTGTTCCAATAATAACTATACCTATGGAAGAACAACAAGATAAGGATTGCTATCATTATACAAGTTAGATAATACACATGAAATAATGAAATACATCAAACAAATCACGTGGAAGCTATTACAAGATAAGCGAAATCAGAATCAATCATGAAGAGACTTAGAAGAAGCAAAGACAGAAAGAAGTCAACAATCAAAAGGAAATTGGAGAAAGAATTATGACATTTTGTAGAAGACAATAAGATGAAAGCGTGGACTCTTTTAGATGGAGGGAGCCGATTATATATTGCAGAAGACAATAAGTATGCAGACAGAAGCATGGACTCTGTTAGATGGAGGGAGCCGATTATATGCACTCATACATGAAGCAAGGATTAGGAGGGAGCTCATCCTATGATCCATTGAAGATGATGAAGTATATATCCATGGTAGAAGCCATGAAAGACATTATGTGTTCAGTTCAACTGCAGAAGAAGACTTCTTTGAAGAAAATCCTTAAAGTATCCCTGGTTGTCCATCCACATCCGTGATCCTATGATGAAAGAAATAAATGAAATCTTTAGTGCATGGAATCTATAATAAACTCCATGGACCCAAGTGCTAAAGAAAAAAATTAGGAAGAACATGAAGATTCCAAGAAAGAAAGAAAGAGAAGCCAGAACAACCAGTCATTAAGAATCACAAGATTACCAGCCTGATATGAACTCACTAAAATCAATCAAGTAGATGAACTGAAAGTTGTGATGAAGAATAGTGTATATATGCAAGCATTGCAAGATCTAGAACTAGAGGTTCTCCTAGATGGAGGGAGAAGACTACGATGATTACTTGTTCCCGTAAACCAAACATACCTCTACATGAGTCTTTATATAATCCGCAATATCCATGGGCTAGATTTCTACATCACATGAATGCAAATAATGTTCTCCAAAGAAACTGAAAAAAGAGCATATGAAGAGCAACCTCAAGACCTTGAGGCATACCAGAAAGAGACCCTTATATGCAAATAGAAGAAGATAACTTGGTGGAGAACCTCCAGTGCACAACATAAGTGTGGTGAATATTTTCTATAAAAAAGATATTGTATCAAGATGATTACTTAGAATATTAGGTCTCATGATGACATAGTGTTAGCGACATTTCTTGTCTTGGGCCTAAGAGCATCCAGGTCTGCAGAATGACCGGGAAACACCCAAGTGCAGCAGCGGAAGGACCAACTTTCCGGTTACGAGTCAGGCGAACGGGAAAGGTTTTAATGTCTATAGCTGAGATCTGTCCACGAAGAAGATCAATGGTCATCAGGATCTCGAGGTTACCAAGTTACTCGACATATAGCGCCAAAGAAAGCCCTTATATTTCAAGGCTAAATTTGGGTCATCCGATCCAGTGACGCGTGGTGCAGGATCCGGCCACATCGACGTTTCGGCGTTCAGAAGTTCATGGGGTGAGAGTTTTGTGTTGTTCAACATCGTGAAACCCCGAACCCGATAGCGCCGAAAGCATAGAAGCTGGGGCCCGCAACTTCACAAAGCATTTTCAGCCATCCATCAAGAGGGGACACTCGGCAGCAAGTAGTGCCATCTCGGCGTTTCGCCCGTCACGACTCCAAGGTGCAAAAAGCAACTCCGTTATCTTCCGATATGCGAGGTGCCGGGAGAATCCCGGACCGGGGCCCACGATATCATCGGGAGAGTTAAGAGCCATCAGATATAGAGGGACGCATGGTGACAGATTGTGCCATCTCGGTATATCGCTCATCGTGATTTCTATCAGCAAAGGTTAACCCTTTAATATTCGCGAATGCCGAAAGAATATGGTCACGACCCATGGTCACTTGGGGAGAGGAAAGAGCTGCATAAAGGAGGCCAAGACGTCGATTTCAGTTGCAGGGGGGATCATCACGATCTCTAGGTGCCATCGGACCTGACTTTCATACTGTTTCTAGTATTGAAGTAATTGAAGACAAGGGCAGGTGGTTGAAACCTCCTTTCATTCATTAAATGAGGGGAATGGAGGGTCTGGCGGGCCGCCTGTTCGCAAAGGACCTGTGTATCGATTCCCTCAATGAAGCCATGCCGAAGTCCTTGACTCGACAGAGAAGTCTGCGCACGCTAGCCGAGCACTTCATGGCTCAGCTACCCTCCTTACAGGAGCCATGCGTAGTTAAGGTGGCATTTAAATAAAGATATCAGTACGAGTTTGACTGAAGGGACATCAAGCCTAGAGTGACTGGGCACGCCTCTGTGAGGTGAATTTTCCTGAGTATATAGACTCAGTTTTTGTAATTTGAAAGTATCGATGGTTGATCAGAGCTCTCGGTTGTAAAATTTTAACGAAGCACTGTTAATATGGTTATGTATGGACTTTTGAGACTTCTTGCCTTATGAATGCCAGTTTCTTTCATGCCTTTGTTTACACTGTGTTAGAGCAACTCGGAATTGGAGGATTCAGTCGAGCTGTAGCCGTTATAGGATGATGTTGTAATGGATCACTGTAATGGTTGCGCTGTCTCTAATCAGTTCTTGTGATTTTCCCAGTGCTGAGTGACTTGGAATTGGAGGATCTAGTCAAGTCCCCTTTCAGTTTCTTGAGACCATGAACCAAGCGGATCTTGCATTTAGAGTCTTTCTTCTGCAAAATTCTGAAAGCCTGTTGCCCAAAGTTGTTTGTTCACCTTTCTTATCAAGTCTTCCACCTGATCATATTTTAATCAACCCACTGGCTGAAGTTGGATCAAGACCTCCGTTGTCCAACACATGCTAGACCCAGTCCCTGAGTTAGAGTAATATTTCCTCGAGTCTTTATCTCCATTCGATCACCCCTTTATAAACAAAACGTGACATGAAACTGATGGGTGTCGGGCTCTGCTCCTACAAGCAATCCAGGAGTGACTTCCGACGCTAAAATTTCTGGTGCCGTTGCCGGGGACGAAGTTGAAGAGTTTCCCTGGGCAGAACAACATTGAGCCTCTGATTCTGAAGGTGCATCAGACATCAGAGCCCTTCAAGATTGCTACTGTGCAGCTGGCGACTCCACTGTGGCGACTCCATTATTTCCACTTCACTGTTCAGCTGTGGCTACTGTTGGCACACCTGAAAGCTGACCTAGAGGAAATTTCTCGAGAAGGTTTCAGCACCTACTTTCTCAGTCTGAGAAACTTCCTGAGGTAACAAAAACGTTAGGATATGGAATTTGATGGTGAACAAGGACCAGACACATTCGAAGCTACGCATCTTTCACCTGGCGACTCCATGATTCAAGGATCTATTGGTGACTCCACTGGTTCGATATGGAGAAAATCCTTGCTCGCAGGTTTGCTCCTTTTAATTTTTTTGCTATTCCTGGTTTTCCTAATGTTTCCCCCTCTCTGAATGAATGGGGCGATTATTTTCCCATATTTGGAAAATGTGAAGAGGACAACCCTGCTCAGCACCTCAGTGAGTTTCATGAACTCATGTGTAAGTGGGAGATACATCATGAGGATTTATTACTTAAAATGTTCATGTTCTCGTTAGCAGGGGATGCACGTAAATGGTATCATTCTTTACCCCCTGCTAGCATTTCTTCACTCTCAGAGTTTCATGCAGCTTTCATCGTCTATTGTCAGGAGTTTAATCCCTCCGAGTTAATTTGTCATAACTGTGGTGAGGGATACCACAACTCTGTACAAAATGAAGCTATTTCTGACATAGGCTGTGAGGATAATCCTGACGACCTGGATCATAAATCATTCCTTTCTCCTCCCCATTCATCTACATCATAGGAGTTTTATGGAAGTGATGAAGATCCCAGGGAGGAAGAAGACACCCTGAGTAAGCTGAGGGAACAGGTGAAGTATCTCTCTGTTCAATTAGAAATGTTGAAATCTGAAGACTGTGTAGAGGATTTTCCATCCTGGGAGGAAGAAGATGACCTAAGTGAACTAGTGGAGCAGGCGATATTCACCACTCCCCAATGTGCAAAATTGGAATCTGAAGACAACGAAGATGATTTTCCAGTCTTCGAGGCAGATGATCTAAGTAGCTCTTTTGAAGAGATTATTGAAGATTTCTTGGATGCATTAGCATATGCCCCTGATGATCCTGCTGTCTCAGATTTAAACGAAGAAGCCATTGTGGAAGAGGATTGCTCTTTCTTCCTTAATGATATTTTCCATGATGTATTTACATTTGGGATTGAAGAGAAGGATCGGGAGACCTTTCCCATTTCACAAGATGGGGAAGTGCACGAAAAAGAGGAGGAGGAACCAGAGGAACGACTGAGCGCGCATTTCTTTTTCTATCCAGAGCCAGTCAGTGAGAAGTCACCACCCGAGATCAGTGAGCCTACGACAGTTGTCCACTCACCTGTGCTTGTCAAAGATATTCAGCCACATGAGAACAACTGTGTAGCAGAGGAGGCTGCCTGTCGCCAATTTTCCGAAATTTTCCACTCATTCTATGATCCTGTCAGCAAGTACATGGAGTGGCATTTCCCCTATGCCTCGGAGCCTCCCTATTTCATCTCAACTCCAGCCTATAAGGAGGAGTTGAATATTGTAACCGTTCTGCTGTCACGGTTACACCATCTGCTGATGATCATTGACAGAAGGAAGGAGCTTCTATCCAGGAAGCTGCTTGAATGGCTATGGTGGAAATCAACTTTCACCTAGCCCCATGTAAAGTGTTTTATTAGTTTAGGATTGTATATAAATAAGCTCCTTTGAGGATGTATCTTTATTTTGTTGCTTTTATTTTTCGGCTTGTATTTTCAGCAGCGGGATGTTTTGATCCTAACTCCATAGCCCAACAGCAAGGCACTGAAGCTGCGGAATGATTTCTTAGAGCATCACAGGGACGACTCTATCCCCCATGGAGCCTAATGTTAGCGACATTTCTTGTCTTGGGCCTAAGAGAATCCAGGTCTGCAGAATGTCTGGGAAACACCCAAGTGCAGTAGCAGAAGGACCAACTTTCCGGTTACGAGTTAGGCGAGTGGGCAAGGTTTTAATGTCTATAGCCGAGATCCATCCACGAAGTAGATCAACGGTCATCGAGATCTCGGGGTTACCAAGTTACCCAACATATAGCGCCAAACAAATCCCTTATATTTCAAGGCTAAATCTGGGTCATCCAATCCAGTGACGCGTGGCGCAGGATCCGGCCGCATCAACGTTTCGGTGTTCGGGAGTTCATGGGGTGAGAGTTTCGTGTTGTTCAACATCGTGAAACCCCGAACCCTGATAGCACCGAAAGCATAGAAGTTGGGGCCCACAACTTCACGAAGCATTTTCAGCCGTCCATCCAGAGGGGACACTCGACAACAAGTAGTGCCATCTCGGTGTTTCGCCCGTCATGACTCCAAGGTGAAAAAAGCAACTCCGTTATCTTCCGATGCACGAGGTGCCGAGAGAATCCCGGACTGGGGCCCATGATATCATCGGGAGAGTTAAGAGCCATCATATCTAGAGGGATGCGTGGTGACAGATTGTGCCATCTCGGTATACCTCTCATCGCGATTTCTATCAGCAAAGGTTAACCCTTTCATATTCGCGAACGCCGAAAGCATATGGTCACGGCCCATGGTCACTTGGGGAGAGGAAAGAGATGCATAAAGGAGGCCAAGATGTCGGGTTCAGTTGCAGGGGGGATCATCACGATCTCTAGGTGCCATCGGACCTGACTTTCATACTGTTTCTAGTATGGAAGTAATTGAAGACAAGGGCAGGTGGTTGAAACCTCCTTTCATTCATTAAATGAGGGGAATGGAGGGTCTGGCGGGCCGCCTGTTCACAAAGAACCTGTGTATCGATTCCCTCAATGAAGCCATGCCAAATTCCTTGACTCGACAGAGAAGTCTCCACACGCTAGTCGAGCACTTCATGGCTTAGCTACCCTTCTTATAGGAGCCATGCATAGTTAAGGTGGAATTTAAAGAAAGATATCAGTACAAGTTTGACTGAAGGGAAATCAAGCCTAGAGTGACTGGGCACACCTCTGTGAGGTGAATTTTCCTGAGTATATAGACTCAGTTTTTGTAATTTGAAAGTATCGATGGTTGAGCAGAGCTCCCGGTTGTAAAATTTTAACGAAGCACTGTTAATCTGGTTATGTATGGACTTTTGAGACTTCTTTCCTTATGAATGCTAGTTTCTTTCATGCCTTTGTTTACACTGTGTTAGAGAAACTCGGAATTGGAGGATCCAGTCAAGCTATAGCCGTTATAGGATGATGTTGTAATGGATCACTGTAATGGTTGCACTGTCTCTAATAAGTTCTTGTGATTTTCCCAGCGCTGAGTGACTTGGAATTGGAGGATCCAGTCAAGTCCCCTTTCAGTTTCTTGAGACCCTAAACCAAGCAGATCTTGCATTCAGAGTCTTTCTTCTGAAAACTGCCGAAAGCCTGTTGCCCAAAGTTGTTTGTTCACCTTTCTTATCAAGTCTTCCACCTGATCATATTTTAATCAACCCACTGGCTGAAGTTGGATCAAGACCTCCTTTGTCCCACACATGCTAGACCCAGTCCCTGAGTTAGAGTAATATTTCCTCGAGTCTTTATCTCCATTCAATCACCCCTTTATAAACAAAACGTGACATTAAACTGATGGGTGTCGGGCTATGCTCCTGCAAGAAATCCAGGAGTGACTTCCGACGCTAACACATAGGAAGTGCCACATGGATATGTTCCAGTTTTCCAATAATGATATACTTTATTGATCAGAGCTACATGAAGCCTTCAGAGAAAACCAGTGTTCTAGACTGAAGTACATTTGAAATCAAGCATTACATTATCCGTGATGAAGTCCAGAAAGGAGAAAGTGGTTCTCCAATACATATATCCATAGATGAGAAGATAAGCAGACATTTTTGGTAAAGCTTCTATCCAAGACAAAAGAATTTGCGTACTCAAGATGGAGCTCGTGGAGACAACTTCCTTATTGAAAAAGGAAGAGATGATTCCCAGGTTGCGAGGGAGCACTGATGTATTATTGATTGATGGACAATCATTTTTCAGTTCGAAAATGGTCCAGGATGAGCAGATTCTTTCCAGTTTGGAAAGTGGATTGAGATTTTTGACGAAAAAACATTTTCCAGTTCGAAAAATGGTCCAGATTGCTGATGTACCATAGACAACGACTTCCCATTGTGGTTAACATGGGGAGTGGTCTAGGGAAATCTCTCTTCTTGAGGGTTACTCAAGAAGACTAGCCCTCCTCGATGGACAACGAATTTCCATTGTGGTTAACATGGGGAGTGGTCCGTTTTGGAGGTTGGTGCATGACATACATTTCCTCTTGTGGTTAACATGGGAAATGGTCCAGACAATCATTCCTTAGGGAAGATTCATTCTCTCCAGGTTTCACTTTGTTTAGTGCCGAAGGAATGGCCCAGGGTGGGGAATGGTCTAGGTTCAACAATCAGGGACAAATATTCCTTAGGGAAGACTCATTCTCTCCAGGTTACACTTTGTCTAGTGTCGAAAGAATGGCCCAGGGTGGGGAATGGTCCAGGCTCAGAAATCGGGATAGTTATTCTTCCTTGCTTGAGAAGAATAGTCCAGATAGCTCATCATTGATGTTTTACCTTATGAGGGCAGATACTATTCCAATATCTCACATATGTGAGTGGAAGAATGGCCCAGATGATTTAGTTTATATCATAACATTGTTTCTGTGCAGGTTGATATCAGATGATTGTTATGAAGACCGTATGTCTCTAGACAATAGATGTATACTACTGTGGTGGATTTGTTCCACTGTTTGATAAAGTATCTGTGTGGTACTTGGTGTGGTAGTGTACCACTCGATGGTAGTTGTGTACTACTATGGATAGACACAGTTGTGTTCTATTGAATGATATTGTTCCGATTTCCTTGAAGACTATCAACAATGTTGAAAATGATTATCAGCTAGATGGATGTTCAATGAACAAAAATTTCCCAGACAGAAAATGGTTCAGAATATTTATTCTTCTAGATTAGCAGAATGGTTCTTGTGTCACTCTGTGGAGTGAGCATCATCTCTGATTACTCAGATAGAGTATGGTTCCGAGAGATGATGTAGCTGATGACATTGACGGTGATGATGGTGCTCATGATCTAGTCATGAGATAGTCTATACAACTATGTTGATGCTACCGGGTGAATGGTATGTTTTGTGATCAAGACCATTACCTGTAATACCTCCCTAGATAGGAGGGAGTGTTGATATTATGGTAGATGTGGGAGGTATTTACCTCCATGTGTAAACCTAATGAGAATAGAATACTCCGGGAAGCAAGAAGAAACCCTAATGAGTTGGATAATAACCCTAGAAGACATGTTGGCTCAAGAAGATAACTTGTATTAGGTTATTAGCCTCCAAGAGAAGAAGTCAGCCAGAAAAAATAATATATACTGAACAGACAGATACCCAGAATGATAAGTCAGCCCAGGTAGTTATCCATAATCAGTAAATATATAGGAGGCTAGTCTTCATTCTGGCAGGCAGTCTCAGAATTGTAGAGCAACAATTGTGTGCACTGCAGTGCCTAGTTTTGTGCACAGGTTTTAGGAGAGATTCCATTGCAACTTCTACAGGTAGTAGATCATGTTTGTCTTGGACTATCTCTTGGTTAGGGTTTGGATTATCTGATCAGATCTTGTTGGTGCACTATCCTCAGGGAAAGGTGCGCTACCCTTTGTTTAGCTATCTAGCCTAGGGTTTTCTTCTAGAGTGATTCTTTGTCAAGGTTAAGGTGCTCGGAGGGTGGCTTTGGCCTATGGTTGGGTGATAATAGAGATATTGTCAATGGTAAAATGAGCACATCCATTATATTCTGACACTTCGCAGACAAAAAAATTGTAGAATTGGAACTTCATCAGGATATCAGAGCAATGACACATGGTACTTCACCAAGGCAAAGAAATATAGCCATTGGAACCGATATATCCATTCGACACCAGACCATTGGACCACACCATAACGGACATAATAAGAGTTAATGAGGCTTCATACCCATTACAAGAGAACCATTACTGAATTACCTACTTATCCTGTCGCGCCATGCCCGAAGAACACTTTTGCTAACTGAGAATTTGAAGCTCGCAGACTAAGCGAACAATGATCATTGCATTATTACTGTTTTTTATAGTGCCGTATCTAAGTTCATTGTGACCCCAATAATTTTAATCCCGAGAGCGTATGTCCGACAAGCTCACTGCAGTTGAAGAATCAGTCATGTCGGAGAGAGAAGTGTCTACAGGTGTACAAGCATCTTCGACTTCTGGCCTCGCCATCCACTGCTCGAGCCAGTCCATCTCGACCAGTAGATGAAAAGTGAACTAAGCATAGGGACGATATAATGAATGCTAAGTTAATATCGAGTATACTACCCACCTATCTACCCCTTCTGAGTGGTGCAATAAATCGAGACAGTGTGCCCAGATATTTTGAGTATGCCTTGGTCATTGCATACCTCCCGAAGGGGATATGCGTCGACCAAGATAAAATTGCAGCGTTGAAGTTAGTGACTTCAACCTCGGTGAAAGGAAGTTCTATAGAATGCTCGCCCCACAAAAGTATATGACTAGAACAAAAGGAAAGAATTCAAAGATAATTCCTTAATCATGGACCCATAACCTCACGCAGTCCACACTGCTCAACGTCATGAAGATCCTGCACTTCAGAAGGCACCAAGAAGTGAACGCATGTGTCAAGCTACTCCTGTCCTGCTACCATGGAAGATATTTATGGTTGAACCACTGTATCACAGTGGATCTGGAATTGATAAATTGGATCACAGGGCTAAGCATGCAAGGCCCTGACCCACAAGATTTCTACTCAAGAAAAGCCATGGATCACGCTCTTGTGCAGAGGATTAAAGACAGCTATAGAGATGTCAAGAAGGGAACACGAGTCTACAAGGTAGATTCTATCCAGAGTGGCGCAGTGTGCCTCACCTACCAATTGATCACAGGAAAGTTGGTGTGAAAGAATCGACCCACCCAAGTCACTGGTTTCATAGTCGACCTCGCAGGGAAGTGCGTAGAAGGACTTTAGATGAATTTGGCATAGTACTTGGTAAACCAGTTGGAACTGGATTGCAGGGAAGCCCAAGATCAGGGATATGAATTCCACTTCAGTTGGCTATTGATCCTGATTGCTTTCATTGCATGTTAGATGCTGAAAGGTGTGACCTTCCTGGACATCGAGCCATTTGAACCTCTGGCCGCGAAGTTCAGTACACTGTGGTACTCGAACGACATGAATAAACAGTGGCAGTTAAATTTCATGTTCCATACGTATTGCAACTAGTTGAAGGTAGCCATCCAGTCCAAACCTCGTATAAACCCAAATACCCTCCATAGGTTTCGGACCTTAATGAAATTCAGCACAGACCGCCATTTTATTTACATCACAACACACACATATGGACATAAACAACAACTGCAATCATACTACAAGTTGACGGAGGATGACATGGAAAAAATTACCAAGGAATGGTCAGCGAACCTCCTTGTTCCAGCAGACCTTGTAGAGATGTCCGATGTTGACAACCCAGAAGCAGTGCAGGATACAACTAGACCTAGCAAGATAAAGAATACCGAAGAGGTCCATTATTTAGACAACACATCCATGAAGACTGCTTCCATCTCAACAGAGAAAGGAGGAGATGGAAGAGAGATAGATGGGGAAGAAATTGAACCGAAGAAAGAAGAGGTTACACCACCTAGAGACGAGGAGGACCCCTCAAAGAAAATGAAGGTTTCCCCACCGAAACCCTAATCCTGAAAGACAGTGAAAGCAACCAGGACCAAATTTGAGACCACCTTCACCTTAGACAACTTTGAATTCATCGTGACAACACTAAACAATGCTTCATTAGAGATAGCAGAGAAGCAAGAAGCTAAGCAGGAGGAGGTGTTAAATTGGATTAAGGACGAGCTCCAAGGGGTGCAACAAGCATTATAGTCCAGCCGCACAGGCTCTACTACGCCTCTATTAGCAGGAACAACAGAACTAGGTGATGAGCCAAATCAACTGCACCGCATTACTGATAAAGTCGAAGCTCGCCTTCGATGAGCTCAGGAAGAGACAACACAAGCCACCTAGTCTTTAGCACAAGTACAAAAATACCTTGAGGAGAAACGCAGTGCTGCAGAATGGGAAAATATTTCTCTGCAAGTGAAGTGGGATGAAGAAAAAACATAGTTACAACAAATCAAGGACCATTTGCTCGCATAGCAACTTGAAGTAAAGGAAATGGTTCACATAGCACTTTTCTCTATGACGGTCATCGAAGTAAAGACCGAAGAGCAAGTTCCACAACAGGTGCACAACTTGAAGAGGTAATCTCGCAGCTCCAAAAACGCATAACATACTTGGAGCTCTGCACTGTGCCCAAGACCCCTCAAGATGTAAGAGACCTAAGGGAAGCAACTGACCGCAACGTAGTTGACAGATTAAAAGCTCTTGCCTTTGAGTGCAAGAAGTTGAGTAACTAGAGCGCCCAGACATACAATAACCTCACCAAAAATCCAGAGTTATAGGCATTGGAGTCGCAGCTCAAGGAAGCAAAGTAGCATACAAACACACTACAGGAACAACTAAAAGCTCTGTCAGTTGTAGACAAAATGAAGTAGTCTCAGGAGAAATGCACCGCCCAACAACAAATTCATATGATTCAAAGCAAAGTGATGTAATTTACTCAACGACTCCAACCAATACAAGATAGAGCATGCCAGATATTCACAGAGGTTGAAATATGAGGAGCAGAGCTAGAACAGGTTGTTGTTGCAGCATACCAATGCCTAGAAGGGCTCGTGAGTGACACAATGATCCAGGAATTCACCGAGAAAGAGGCCGTGGTACAATAGTAGGTCGAAGCAACTCGAGGCCTTCGAAGCAGAACTGATCAGATCATAGTGACTCGGGATGAGTCACAGGTGAGTGTTGGGGGCTTGTTGGCCCTTGACCAAGTTTTGGGAGATTCTTGGTCATAGTGACCTATTTTTGGGACTTTGATAGCCTATCAAAGGAGGAGTGCAAGACAAAGTGGAGATCATAGGATCTCGGCCTACTTTTGGATCCTTTTTGGGTTTTGGGGAATATGTAACGAGAATGGGATGTTGGTCCATGGGTTTACCCATGTTTAGGCCTATTTTGTATGTATAAATAGAAGGATAGGCAATGTAAGAAGAAGTCGAATAGTGCATCTATGTGATGTGAATGTATGTTAAGTGTGAGTAGAGTCTGTAAGTGCTTTGTGCATGAATGTAAGAGACTTGTAGAGCTAAGTGCAGGCCCTTGTAGCAGATTGTGGAGGGGTTAGTGCTGTAACACAAGGAAGAATGATCTAGCGAGTTGCAAAGATCTTCTGTCATGTGGAGAGTAAGGGTTTTGATGGCTTTGTGCTTTTAACCGATTGAATGAAGACAATAAAGAAGAATATTTGGTGGACGTAGCCCCAGGGTGGGGGTGAACCATGTAAACACTGTGTTGTCTTGCTTTGTGCTTGTCTTAATATGTTTATGTCTTATTTTGCTAAGTTCTTTAAGATGATTAGATAGATTTGCTTATGCTTAGTGCTAATGATATATGATAATATTAGATCTGATCCATATGAATGTTCTTAGTGCTTGATTTGTTAGATATTACCTATCTATTGATGTTAAGTGCTTAAGTACGTTATAACAGTGTGAATGTTGCGAAGCCCTGTTTTATCAACGAAGTGATTAATGATTATATATTGAGGAATTCATGGTGCTAAGTTCTTTATTAATTAGCACAATCACAGATTTTTGTCCTAGCTAAGGTTGCAAAAACCCGAGTCTTGCAACCACCCCTGCCTCTACCTCGGGTGAGACTTCATCTGCTTGATAGGTGTTGCCAAAAGGGCCAATAGTTAGGGCTTTGTTGGTGCACTGTTGTAGCATTGAACCCTAGGTCTTCTCCTGTGCCAACAAGTTGTAGCCTGAGAAATAAGGGGGTTGGAGCATCCTTCCAGTTGTAGCTGGAAAACAAAGGAAGTTGGTGCTTCCAATGAATGTAATTCTTCAAGACATATAAGAAAAAGGATTATGTGGTTTTCTCCTGCTTTGGGTTTCCACGTAAAACACTGGTGTACTTTGTATGTGTATGATTGTTCATTTGTTCATTGCTTATTTACTTTATAGTTATTGGATGATAATGCTACATTGATATAACACTTGGATTATATGGTTAAAAATGATTAAATTTCTCTATTACTGATTCACCCCCCTATCAGTAATCCAACACTTAACTCCAAAGAATGTACTTTTTTGTAAATTTAGTCCCCTAGGCCCAAGAAAGTATAAAACAATACCCAGGAGAATTCTTCTAGCCACTAGTGACTAGAGTATTCCTTTTTTGAATATAGTCTACTTGGTCCGAATAAGGGTTAAAATTACACCAAGTAGACATCTTTTCAAATCCAATTAACGAGTTTGAAAGAGACAAGTTCACTCGATAATCTTTTCTCTTTTTGAGAGAGTTGGAAAAGAGCTTAAACAAGACTCGGTGGGAGTCCCATAGGTATAGGTAAAAATTATTATGAGTAATAATATGAGGTTCGAACGCAAAATCATATTGAAGCTATAAGGGACTCCCGGTCTTTATGTAATAATCTATGCATGGGCTCTAGATGGAACATAGCTTCTAACTAGGGCACCCATGTTTGGTAATCCTCTACCAATCAATATCGACACTTCTAATAGCAGTAGGAAAGTTCCATGTCGCTAATAAATGGGTTCGTACCTAAGGCATACAGATCACAGTCATAGGATAATGAAAATATGCAAGATGGAGTGGCAACCTATCCTATATGCTGGTCAAACAAAATACCTTCCGAAGTCATGAACGAGCGATATAACACTAGAAACCACAAAAATAACTGGACAAAACCAACTCCTTCCACTGTACTATTAGTCCATTAGGTCGAAAAATTTGTGAAAACTATGTAAAGTGGGTAATTGTTTTTTATTAATGGTAAAAATAACCAATTTTACCATACCATTCGAGGTTTTTACCCACATAGTGCAATTTGGACCAATTTTTCCATGATATTCAAGTGTCAATTGTGGGAACTACGAGCAACGAAATTGAAAACCGTCTGGACCAAGTAAGTATTCTTTCTCTCCTCTTCATTTCTAGTGGTTTACAATTTTAAATTAGACCCTATTTTTTGAGTTCTAAAGGGTGAAAAT
Source organism: Picea sitchensis (assembly GCA_010110895.2). Lineage (NCBI taxonomy): Eukaryota > Viridiplantae > Streptophyta > Pinopsida > Pinales > Pinaceae > Picea > Picea sitchensis. The sequence goes on along the minus strand of SNQJ01S0077421.1, from coordinate 9,382 downwards.
TATGAATTAGGGTGTAGGCGAGTTGTAGTTCATCAGGTCACATATATGGATACATGTACGCAGGCAAGGAAACACTTGCCTGTGTATATGTCTCCATACACGTGATTGTTAACATTATATCTCGCGTACAAGTCCACAAACAAGTTTTTTAAAGAGTTTGACTAAAAAAAAGGGATTTCTTTTTGCAGGATGGCACTTGAATGGAGACAAAGATAGCATGAGGAAGTGGATGCAACTTTGGAAAGAGATGCAGGGGCCCAAATTTTCCTAAAAATATGTGGTCTTTAAAAGTTTTGGGCTCTCAAAGGAATGAGGACTCAAGTGAGATTTATTCAAATGCTAGTAAACGTTTGGGATCCAGATATAGAGGCATTCAGTCTCTATGGGAGATAATTGAGAATTGAAGTAGAGGACATCTATTTCATCACAATATTGTCTCGTCGGGGTGAGGTGGTGAATCTCAAAGCCCGGGGAGCTGGGGATGGTATGAACATAGAGGACTACATTGCCACCCACTGTGTTGCAGGCACAGAGAAAGCAGGGAGTCAACTCCCCATCATGGAGATCAAAAACCGAAGTCTGAAGACTGCCATACTTGTACTTACACGGATCACACGGTTGGCCTTATTGCACCCATAATCAAGGCTACTCATGTCTTACGCAGTGGAGTGCTTGCAACCTATAGTTTACGACTGGTACCTCACTACTGGCTAACATGAAGATCCAACTGAAAAAATGAAAATAGGGGAGGAAAAGGAACTTCGGGTCCACATCTATCTTATGTAGTTTTTTATTTGAGCAGGTTCCAGGTTTGAGCCATAGAGTGGACATATTTCCACGTAGACTGCATGATCCAACCATGTCACGGTGGACTAAGGTGATGAAGTGGTTAGGAGGTGGTAGGGTACCAACCCCCTACAATGATGAGTTCTTCTTCTAGTGGCATCGACAGGTGATAGCCATAGATGACTACCCTTATGCTAGGATAAACTATAGAGGAGATCCATATATGCCATTTCCACCAGGCTCTGCCTACGGTGATATAGGTATGAAAAGTTTTTATATATTTCATTTTTTTGTTTTTTTCAAAAAGAATAAAGAAAATGCAAATATTTTGGGATGGTATCAAGTATTGACAATTAATTTTTTATGCAGATGTGGGTTTGTGATGACCAAATGGAATCCCACGATATTGATGGAGGCACCAGGGAGATGAGAGAACAAGAGTAGATTCAAAGAGAGTGCTACAAAATATGCAGGGGAACCTGTCTCGTTTGACGCATAGGATTCCTATGGTTTAGGTGAAGGATCTGTTGAAGGCTATGCAACGACAAGTCGTGGGTGTTCTCTATGTGTGGGTATGACTCTTCTGGCGTCTCACAAATTCCATAGTATCCTATCATGATATGCATCCGACACCAGAGGCGTAGATGCCATGGTCATTATATCTATAGGCCATATATGTATTTTGAGGGCGTGAGATCGATTTTTTTATTATGACACCATATTTTTTGGAGAGATGAAATATAAATAACATTGGTATTTGACTTTACTTATATATTACAATGTGTATATTGATGAATTTGTTTTCTTTACTTTAGTTATGTGAAAAATTCCAATCTAGAACATAATTAGAATATGCATTAGATACATAATTATAACTTCTAGGTATGTGATTATAAGTAATAAAATCAAAGTGTCGTTCCAAAAGTCATACCCATAGGAATCGTCAGAGTAGAGTAAGGTCTCACATACAATAACTGTCGTTCAAATGACATACTACTAACTGGGAGTCTAGGAGAACTTATAAAGAATGAACACCATGTGAAATGGAGTTGTGTAAAATCTCTATAATGATGCTATACTCAACCACATTATTCGTTGATGGCCCTAGAAAAATGGAACTTAAAGACACCAGTTGATCCTCGGGTAAGTAAATGACCCAAGCGGCAGAAACCAAGTTCAGTGTATGACGACTGGTACCATCTACAAATCCTAAGAAAACTGAAGACTCTGTTGACATCTACCAACCAAGGGAAAAATCAATAAGAAAGATGATGACACAAAGGAAAATATATATATACACTAAGAGACACTAGTAGACAAAGAGTTACACCCAATATTGGGGGCTCAAGCGTAATATCTTTTCAATTAGAGCCCATTTCTGGGCTCAACCAACATATTCCCTTCATAATATTCCAATTCATAGGATCCTTTTTCTAAGACATGTCACACGATATAAGGACTGTGCCACATGGGGTTGAACTTACCTGCCCCAATGGTTCTTTGGCTTGGTCATACAATAGGACCAAGTCACCCTTATTTTACTTCCGAGGACAAACATACCTATCATACTAGACCTTAAGACATCGTTTATTCACTTAGATAGACATAGAGGCGTCTTGGTGTTGCTCATCTAGGTTCTCTAGGTGTATGGGGCATTCTTCAAGATCGAAAGTGTCAAGTAGGATATTAAATTCCATTCTAAGGGAAGGGATTTCACATTCAATACGAAGGATCGACTCCACACCGTGTACTAACTGGAAAGGAGAAAAATTGATGGAAGTATTAACCAAGGTTCGGTATGCCCAAAGAACAGGGTAAAGCATTAAATCCTAATAAGATTTGCTCTAGCTGACAATTTTTTGCAAAATGGTATTGATAGATTTGTTCACAGCCCCTACTTGTCCATTTTATCGGGGATAGTAAGGGGAAGAATGACCATTTTTGAACCCCAGTTTTTATGCTAACACTTTCATCAATGACAATATCCCTTAGGATTCTGAACTGGTATATAATTTGGTTGAACATGAAAAATGATATAGTCTTACCATCGGATTTAATTGTAGGCATGGCCTCTTCCCATTTAGTGAATTAGTCTATGACCACTATAATATACTGATGCCCCCCAGTTGAAATTGGGTTGCAATGTACAAAATCCACCCCCCACTTGGTGAAGGTACCGACGGTGATGACCGGTTGAATAAGGGCTAGATGCGAGCACATTTTTGAGTGAACACCTGGCAAGGGTGACACTTCTTGACCGCTTCGACACAATCCTTAAAAATTGTCAGCCAAAAATAACCAACTCGCAATATTTTTTGGGCTGTTGAAATCCCAAATAGATGACCACCGCAAGCCCCACTATGAAATTCATTAAGAACATTCCCATCTTCCTTGTGAGTCAAGAAATGACACAAGATATTATCTCTGCCTCGGTGATACAAAGTGTTGCTGACGATAAGGTAGTTTTTAGCTTGATACCGTATACATCGTTGAACATATCTCGACATATGTTGAGATAAATTCAAGGTTTCGGGAAAATATGTTCATTTGCGAATGAATCGTTATGAATAACATCCTCATCTAGTCAAGGGAAGTCCAATATTAACTCGGAAAAAAATGGCGATTTCTTAGATTTCGATGAAGCAAAATTTAGGTCAAACTCTTGCAAAATGACAATCCACTTATTGTTTTTCCCCCCTATGATACACCTAGTAAGGATGTATTGAAATGGATTGACATCAACAACTACGGTAATTTTGAAAATAAATATATAATGCCGCAATCTTTGAACCACGTGTATGAAAACCAAGGATAGATTCTCAACGTGAGAGTACTTAAGTTAAGGGCCGACTAAGTTTCAACTAAGGTAGTAGAAAAAATTCTCGTAGATCTCATCGTCATCCTGAACTAGAACCACACCAACCGTCCCTTTGGACATGACAATATAAAGCGAGTAATCTTTATTGTAGTCCGAAGGCTTCATTATAGGCATTGATACCAAGTATTTATTAAGAGCATCGAAGGATTCCTAGGCTCGCTCATCCCATATAAAAAAAGTGTCCTTATTCTAGAGACACATGAAACCATTAGTTATATTGGCATAGTTTACAATAAAATGACGTAAGAAACTATCTTTCCCCTGTAAACCTTGAAGCTGATGAATGTTGCGCAGGGGAGGCAATCGAAGTATTTCCTCAACCTTCATAGGATCCACCAAGATCCTATTCTCAGAAACTAAGAATCCTAATAGACGACTAGACCTAACGCATAAGATTCACTTGTGAGGGTTTAAATGAATGCAATAATAATGACATCTCTCAAAAAATAGTCGAAGGTGGGTAGAGTGATATACTCTGTTTTGAGAGTGAGCAACGAGATCATCGAGGTAATATTCGACAATGTGTTTAAGATCGTGAAAAGAAAAGGTCATGGCTCATTGAAAGGTTGCTCCGATGTTTTTAAGGTCGAAAGGAATTTTACGATATGAAAAAGTACCCCAAGGACAAATAAATTCCGTCTTATGTAGATCCTCAAGTTTGATATGAATTTGATTGTATCCTAAAATCAACCCATAAAATAAAAAACCTATCTTCCCGCACACTCATCGATAATCGATATGAATGAAAGGTGTCAGGAAGTTGTCTTTAGGACAAGCCTTATTCAGGTCTCAAAAATCCATACACATATGGGTGGTTCCCTGTTTCTTATTCATGGGAACGAGGTTGGATACCCATTCAGTCAAGGGAACTGGGTAGATAAAAATGACACTAAGAAGTTTCTCCACCTCTGCCTTAATAGYAGGGACCTTCCTAGGATTAAAMACCCTAAGTCGTTGTTGAACAGGTTTAGTATCWAGATAAGTTTTTATTTCATGTTTGAAAATGCGAGGGTYGATTCTTGGAATATCTTCATATGACYAAGTGAATACATCACAAAATTCTTTGAAGAGATCGATGTAGATATGAATTTCTTCAGGTGAAAAATACGCACTGATATATACATTTTCAACTTTACCAGGAATTTGAGAGATGTCGATCATGACGGTAGGAGAAATACTCGCCATGTTTCCTTCGACATAAATTCCATGCATATCTACAGGAACCACTGCGTGACCGACCATGTCACTCAATGTAGATATAAAATCATCCTATTTGATTCTAACAAGATCTGGGAAGAAGTAAGAGGGATGATGCATATCATCCCATGGCCTAGCAGGACCATTCATGGCCTCTAATATGGCTTCATCCAAAGGTAAAGTATCATCAAGGAAATCATGTGAGAAATACTATGAGGTGGTGTTGACGGGCGGAATTGAACTCTCGTCAACTGGAGGGGTGGATATGGTCCGGGGTTATCTAAATAACCCAAGCCGTTTGGAATGATCCACTCTGACGGGTTTAGTGGCTCCATTGGCCAATCTAATTCCTAGGAAAACGAAAGAAAAACTAAACTAAAGAAACTAATCTAAGTGAAAAAAGCAACTACAACAATCCATATACAAATCTAAAACATATATATACAGTTTACTAACTAATATTATAAAACACTAATTCTACTTATTAAATGTTCAACTATCAACAGAATTAAATCTCAATTATATATGCACATTATTTACAGAATACAAATTTAGATCAAAATTTGCAAAATCATTTGTAAAATGTCTTATGACAACGAAACTATTATTTTTTATTTTTATAATTTTTATGAGAAAGAAATAAAATGAAAACTAACTAAGCTGAGCAATTAAAATAACAATCCTAACTGTAAATCTGAACTATAAAGATGAACAATGAAATGTGTTCAGATTACAAGAAATATATATTAACTAACTAATTAAATACCACTAACAAACTGACTTGTAGAAGCGCTTCCTATTTGTCCTGCTCACAGTACTCGATTCAGCTGTTTGATGGGAGGAAACCCGCACCAGATTTTCCACAAGCTTCTTGGAAACAGGAAGCAACAATGCTCTTTGAATACGAATGATAGAACAAACAAGACATAAAATGACAACAATCTTATAGTTTACAGATCATCACATTAGATAAATCCCAGTGTGAAGATTTGTACATAAACATTCATTTAACAAAGAAGGTAAACCTTCTATTCATCAAATTGAAATAGAGTAATTGCTGTGAGAAAAATGAGATACATCAAGTATGGAGAGAATTTAAATCATAACACATCAACCTGTTACAAATTTTGATATCTAAAGTAGTCAATAATTTGATTACAAATTAAAATGCACAGAAACTTGAACAAAAGTAAGATAAATTGAAGCTAAAGCCATACAACAAATCCACTTCTATTCCAGTCTGTATAATCATAAGTCCATAGTATTTGTTCTCCCAACAGTGATGGGTTGTTTACAAAAAATAATGTGTATATAAAGGCCACAGGGTGAAACATCCCCTGTGGAAAGTATCAAAACTATTCACAAAAAATATGGGAACAATCTCCCAAATTCCTATTTCTGCCTAAGACTAACAACTTAAACCAAAACTATGTAACAAAAAGTATGTTCTAAAATGCCACAACAGATCCAATTCCCATTGAAATTTGTGTGTACCTGTAGATGGATAAGAATGAACAAGTTTAGATAATGTTTTATTTGTAAAATTAACAAAAATCCAAATTTTATGACTAGCTACAGAATCTCACGATTCTGTAGCTGGTCATATTTGCAAACAAAATTGTTTTAAATCAATCCAAATGATAACACGAATGTATGCGGTCAACCAAACAGAGCCTTTATTACCAATTCAAAACAAGCAAACCATTCTTGGTAAAAAAAACCAAATCTTTCATGCCAATTCGAAGCAAACAAAATCGTATTGAATTAATCGAATGGTAATAGGAATGTGTGCGATCTATCAAACAATTCTTTTGTTACTAATTCAAAATGAATACAATCGTTTATGCTAACTCAAGGACAACAAAATCGTGTCAATTCGGTTCAATCCAAACAAAACTGTATTCGATTTATCAAACCAATCTTTGATACTGATTCAACGCANTAATAGGAATGTGTGCGATCTATCAAACAATTCTTTTGTTACTAATTCAAAATGAATACAATCATTTATGCTAACTCAAGGACAACAAAATCGTGTCAATTCGGTTCAATCCAAACAAAACTGTATTCGATTTATCAAACCAATCTTTGATACTGATTCAACGCAAACACAATCGACTAATGATAATTTAAAACAAACAGAATCGTTTTTGAATCAAACAAAACATAACTATATCAAACTAACTCGGAGCCAATACAACCGTTTATACCAATTTAAGAACAACAAAATCGTATTAAACCGATTTAATCAAAACAGAGTCATATTCGATCTAGCAAACAAATCTTTTGTACTGATTCAATGCAAACACAATTCAAATGAAATCATTCTTGGTAATAACATAATCGTTTTTGAATCTATTCAAATGAAACAGAACTAATTCATAGCAAACACAATCGACTATGCTAATTCAAACCAAAAATCGATATTGAAATAACATACCTGGGCTTTTGGAAAATGATTCGGTCAAGATAACTTTGAGTTAAAAAAGGCAGTAGCTGCCTCAACATTTMTGAAGACGATAGAACTCGTGGTCTTTTGCCTCTTATCATTGGCTTGCAGTCTATCATTTTCCTTAGACAACACAACCACCCAGTCATCTAAGGACTTAATTTTGGATTGCAACAGAGGGACATCTGTGTAGTATCGTTCCAGCCAAGAGTTGCATTGAGTGCACTGTTGTTGATCGTGCCGAGTCACTACAGGTGAGGGTTCTTTTAAATTACCAGGGGTTCCACTGTCAAACTTAGTTCCTGGAAAGTTAGTTTCATCCTTGAGGCACGGTGGGAGGTTGGACACGTAGTCATAGGGTTCAACAGAACAGAGGCCGTGTGAGTAAGGGTATTCCTTGGCCAAAAAACATTCAATCTCAGAGTCCGAATCCTCACTCAAAACAATAGGCTTCTGGTCTGTGTTTTCTTTGGTCTTGTTCCGAGCGCACTTGGATACCCAGCATGCAGCTTTCTTTCCCTTGCTATTGACATATGTATTACCCTTGGTCTTCTTCCTCGCAGGCTTCTTAACAGTCTTAGCATTGTCTTTCGAACATGGGTTGGACAAGGTATTGGGTAGGTCAGTACTGGGGTAGGTCAAGGGTTCAGCAACAGGTAGGAGGGTAGGAGGTGGCATGATAGGCCCAATAAGGGTTTCAGTGACCACGGTCTTGTCCACTTGAACACACTCAGGAGTGGCAAAGGCATTCATGAACAGGAAATCTTACCAACAATCACCACTCAGCCTCAAATGATGAACAATCACGATTTTGATCAAAGAGTGATGGAAGAGACTGGAATCAACGTTTTCCCTCTGAAATTGTTTGGCCATTTTATACAGACTACGTAGGAGGTAGTGAGGCATATTCAAAGGGAAATCTATAAAATTCATAAGCAACCAGAGATGGTAAAGAAACACTAAACCATAACGACCTTCGCAAGTCACGAATTTCTTAACAATGGCCAATAAATCATGCCACCTAGTCTTAAGGGCAGTGACTGGCATACCTCTGTCACAACTAACAATTTTCCTCGATGTAAACAGGAGTGGCCACGACACTTCATCCACCTTTGAATTCTTAAACCACCTCTTCCCTTTAGCTAGCAAACCCATGGCTGAACTGAGGAATTCTTCGTTTAGCTCGAGTTGGATATCCCCAACCTTAGCCCTACATCCGTCGAATGTGAGGGAAAACTGCTGGGCGACCGCGAGGTTGAAACCCTCAAATTTTTGGATGAAAACTAACCAGCCATTATTATCCAGGTCCTCACGAGCATTGTCAAATAAAAACAGTGTTTGGACGCCATTAGGTTCTATGTGCACTACAGGTGCCATAGGAGAGAACACACAGTCGGCAGGGTAAACGGTGAGGAGGCTAGACAAGCTAGGCACATGACCAATTCTCACAGGTTTCCCCAAAACAAACAGAGGTAGCCCGAGATACAAGGCAAACATTAATTCCTATACGTGTGCAGGTGGTGGAATGACTTGATACCATGCAAAACATTCATTTTGACATGTACTATAGATGGTGATTTGGTGATTTAAATCACTATTGGTGTGTGTTAAAAGAAATGTAAATGACATGCCAAACAAACAACTATTGAAAACCATGACAAGTCTATCCGAGTGTTTGAACAAACAATAGATTTTGTATGATTTAAAACAAAACAATCATTTTGAATATAGCACCAAAGATTTGATCATAAAATTTATGCGTTGTATGAAACCATTGTATCAAGGATTTAATCAAAGACACCAAAAATCATTGTATCATGAATTTATAAATTGAAACCATGTCAACAAAAATACAATGTGAATAAAGGTTTGGTGTTTCGACACATGTATGACCATTAGAGGTGAAATGACCACATGAACAAGAGTATTCATAACAATCGAAGGATGATTTTAATGCCATTGACATGACTTCCAATTCAAGGTTTTCACGCTTGCAGTTGTGAAAATGAAAAGGAGAGGCATATATGCGAAAGCAAAGATGATAGTGTCGTTTTGTTTTCAAGAATTACGAC
>SNQJ01S0077420.1:0-11779 GCA_010110895.2 Picea sitchensis | reverse complement strand
TAAAACCAATTATATAAACAACATAGAATATGGACCTTGTGTGCTCTTAGATAGGTCAAATGAACATTTAGGGCAAGTCATCGATAAATAAGGATTAAACCTATATTTCAAAAATCATTTGTGCATTTTGAGGGATTGGATTGTCAGTTTTCAATTATGCTTCTATTAGGTTAGTGATTTCATCTTGACCTATATTTTTACCCATTTAATTTCAAATTTTCATGTTGTTGGGGTCCCAATGAACTATGTGGGTATCAAGTATACATTCGCATATACCTATGTGATGGAGGCATCAACAATCATGCCATAGTGTTGGATCTCAGAGATGGGGCAACACAATCGCATAGTTTTCAAGAGATGTGCAATCATACAACTCTCATTGGAGATGATTTAATGATCCATGCAAACCTAATAAATGGAGTTTTTGAATTTGCAAGTGGGATGACATATGAGTGGAGAGAAAGCGAACATGAAGACTTATGTGATTTGGTTGAACATTGTGCAAAGGCACATAATATATTTCTCAATTGTGGACTCTGGAATTTTTTTCAGATCCCCTTGATCTATAGGAGACCAAAGTTGTTAGACCATGTCTTTGGGATGTGGAGTTTAGACAACTATTTTGAGGTAGTGTAGTAATGTATAGAGTTGACATTGTAGGATATCTACTTTTTGACTAGGTTGTTGACCCATTGGGACAAGGAAGACCTAAAAATGGTTATTTGCGGGATGAGTGCGTTGAAGGCACTAGTGAGTCATGTCTATGCACCATGGATGTAGAAGGTGGAGGGTAAATGCTTGATAGAAGGTATTGAGTGAGTGTGTGGGAAAGACATTTCTCATTGTATTTTGAGGATTTATGCGTCCTTTGTCATGCATTAAGTGTCGAGTGGGTCCCTACTATTAATGGAGAGTTTCATGGAGGGGTACCTTTGTGACTCATCATTAGCACTCATAATATAGGGGTGCACCCAACCCATGGAGTGTCAAAGGGAGGGGCTTGTATAGCTTGCATTACTGAGCCTAATCTACTCATTCCCTTTTTAGAGGGTTCCATTGATCCAACCCTATGTGATGGTGAGTATGTAATCCATCAATGGAATAATGGGGGGACTTAATGCCTCACCTTGGTGGAAGTGAGGTGGGTTTAGACTCTACTGACCAATTTTTTGATATATGGTGCTACCAAATTATTGTTATCTAACAATATCTTTACAAAGGTATGGAATTTATAAGTAATATTGATCTACTACTCCCCAAGGACCTCCTATAGTGACTTTGGTGAGTACTATGATTTTGGAATTTTTTGTTAATTCTGTAAATTTTCTTTCATTTTAAAATGCATGACATTGATAATGATGATTTAAGGTTTTGTGTTTACAGATGTGGGACCTAAGAGGCCACGAGCACCAGAGCCAATGGATACAATATGTTATCGGCATGATATGGGTGAGGGAAGGCAAAGAGTAGCAAGGATTCAATATATGACCTAGCAAGTATCTATGGTCAATATGATGGATGTAATCATACCGACTATAGGTGTGACATAGGCTACATGAGAAAGGTCATTGATGGAAGTTGTGTTGTTACTTAGGTGATGAGTAACTAAGATTGTCGAAACAAATGGAGGTCAATAAGAGGATCCAATGAGTTATGTGCAAGTGAGGGATATTGCAAGGTGACCTAATGTCGAAGGATAAAAAACAGTGAAACAAAGTTGGTAAGTGTGGACAATCATAGGTATAATGACCCAAGATATTACAATGGCGTGATAGTGATTTTTTTTTAACAAGTTTTACTGAGGCTATGGCAAGTTAATTTGGACCTAATGGGGGGAGAGGTGCATCACCAATAAGTATGCCGCCAACATGTGTGGGGGGGGGTGAAGCCAGAGTTATAGGAGATGAGGGAGATGATGAGTGGGGTGACCTAGAATGTCACCACAAGGATATGGAATTGAGTGTGAATGTTTTATTTTTTATGGTCAGAAATGGGGGTTCCCTTAGTCGTCTATTGATCCGAATTTATGAGGGAATGAAATGAAATACAAAAATAGGACAGAAACACAAAGATAAAATATTACTCAATTTCTAGTAAAGAATGAAATATGTAGAGATTGTAAAAGAAAATACAGCATGAAATGAACTCGCTAGAATGGTGGCAACTTATCTCTAGAAGAGATGTGACGGCTACATGAATTTGCAAGATGATGTGTTTACAATGAGGCTCAAAAGGCCCTTTTTAACATAAAGAATCGATGAGAAAACCATAAACATCCAAAACCTTAACCTTAGGAGATGAAACACCAAAAGATTTGTGGGCTCCGGTGGGGGTAGTTGATACATCAACTTCCTAAGGGCACAACTTTTGCATACGATCTCCATTTAGGGCACTCAATATCTTGTCGGAAAGATCTATCCAAGAAGTACACATTCCATTTGGCCTAGCATCTCCCTTTAAAGCGGTGGTGACCGCTTGTTGTTGGTTAACACCTCCGCTTACGCTATCCTTCCACTATGCTTGATCAATGGTTGAGAACGCTCCTGAAGTAGATCAACGGTTAGCGTTAATTCATGATTTATGCTTTACTCTATCCTTCCACTATACTTGATCAACGGTTGAGAGTGCTCCCGAATTAGATCAACAATTAGTGTTAACTTCGGCCTTCAATGCTTCAGGCAGTTGCTGGTGGTAGAAACTCGTTTCCCCCAAGGACATACTCCCGGAGTGACGTAACTTGTTGATGTCACTGCTGACTTGGCACTGGCCGAGTGGCTACCACATGTCACTTACATTTGTGACTTACGTGTACCTAAAATTCCAACTGGACCTTGACACTTGTCACCATTTGATTATGCCATGTGTCCTTGCTGGCGTGGTCTTTACTTACATGGATTTTCTAATGCGTCACGTGTCCTCCTCCTGGATCTAACAGTCGTAGGTTCATCTGAATCCTTGATCCAACGAATGTGATCAGTTCTAGATCAATGTTCTAGATTCATTTCGACCTTCGAGACTTCGGGTCATTCGCTTTTCCCACTTCCCAATTCTCCCGGAGTAATATTCCTCGAAGAATAAACCTCGAGTGACTTGACTTCATCTAATGATCCTTCTTTGACACAAAAATATTAACACGATCCAACAGTTGTTGGGAATTCGACTATTCGAGATCTCGGGCCTTTGGCTTTACTTATCCTATCCTTACATTTTATTTTGATCGGACAGTCAATATAACTCCCAAAATATTTCTTAGATCGGATGACTCATGTCCTTCCTTGATCTTAACGGCTAGAAAACCGCCTGAAGCTCCTGCTTCATATCTGTCGATTGAGATATAATTCTTCCCAACCTATGACTTCCCCTCAATCTGATGATCTTGGATTGTCTTGAAATGATAATGGATGGCTCATGTGCGTCATCTCTTCTGAGCCTCATGTGTGTCATCTCTTCTAAGCTTTTGGGTTTATACTTGGATTCCAATTGAACCAAGATCGTTGATTTGTTGGCAATTTGATCCCTATCGCATTTCTGCAATGCGCTTTCCCTTCTGAGCTTCGATAAGCATTTCTTGCTTTTTATATGTTTCATCGCTATTTATCCTGAGCTTTTAATAATTATTTGTGCATCATTTACTCCTTTTGTACATGGATTATCTGTATACTACCTCTCATGACCTTTAGAGTCATAGGATCACTATTAATCCTATCGTGATAAATAGTGATCATGAATTTCTTCTGCCACAAGGTGATCTTCCTCTTCCCCAAGGTGATCTTTTATTTTGTTTTGATTATTGTACATGTTGGACTCATGTTGCCATCAATGAAAACACATAATCAATATTGACAATAATCTCCCCTTTTGTCTTTGAGGGAAACATATATGTAAAACAAAAATGAGTTCATACCTTTGCTCCCTCTATCATTGATATTCTTTTCTATCTGATAGAAAATTTGTTTTATGCTTAACTTTGTTTCACTGCTTCTCTCCCCCTTTGACATCAATGACAAAGAGTGAGGCTCTCACTATTTTTCTCCCCCTGTGAATTTACTAACTTATTATCTCAGTCCATTGGGATATTTGTGTTCAAATAAGTAGTTCTCTTGATACCAACTTGTAGTGATACCCATTTGTAGTGATCAAGTCTTTCAAACCTTAATATAATTACTTTCTTATTTGATAACCAAAATACTCCCCCTAAGTTTTTACTGACTTTCCTTTGTCAAATAGAACAAGAGTATGAATCTTACTAATATGTTTCATCTGCTTCTTATTCTTCTTTGATATTTCATAGGAATATCAATTGATGATTGATACCAATTGATTTAATACCAATTTTGTTCTCAATTGATCTTTGCTAAATGATACCCCTTGAACTTCTTTGTTGCTTTTCCTCTTCTCCCCTTTTTACAAAAATGACAAAAAGGATATTTACTTGTTCCCTCTAAGGTTATACTCCCTGTAAGGAAATGCTCCCTTTTGTCCATTTTCTCCTTCTTGTATTCTACAACTCCCCCTATCAATGATTTTTCTTTCTTTGGCTAAAGGATTATGACATCATTAGGATTGTGTCATATTCTTCTATAGGGACTTCCCTTTCTTGAGCTTGATCTATTTCGTATTGAATTTCACATTCCTTATTAGGACCTTCACCCATCATTTTCCTGTTATTAATTTCTTCATTTTCAGGAGCAAGATCATGTTTCTTGCTTTCTCCTTTAGATTTTCTTCTTTGTATCTTTCTATGAGATATTCTACTTTTCGGACCTTTTCTTTCTAATTGTGTTTTTGGAGATTTGTCATCTCCTTTCTTCTTCCAAGTTTTATTAGGTTTTCTCCCTGACTTGAATGCTTTCTTTAAGGATCAACTTTTTTAACTCCTGCAACTTTGGGATTTGCACCCAAACCTATCATAGTTGTAACATCTCATTGTATGACAAAATTTTGTTGTGTGCCCAACAAAATTGCATCTCCAACATCTAATTGAGTTTTTGTATTTTCCTGCGTATCCTTTCTCTAGTTTATTGCAGTCCATTGTTTTATGGCCAAAGTTATGACAAGAAAAGCAATAGCCATTGAAGGTGTTTCCATTCTTGAATTTATTTTGGCTTGAGAGATATGTCTTTTGATTTTCTTCTTCCTTTTTACTTCTATAGCTTCCTTCCTTAACAAAGTTCATGACTTGTAATTACTTTGTAATTGCACCTTTTTCCTTTTGAGAAGGATGATCCTTTCTCATGTTTGTAAATGGTGCTCCATTTATGATTGTATTTATTTTTATTGTATCCAAGACCAACTTTGTCACCAGCTAATCTTTAATTGTTCCAAATATTATCTAGGATAGCTGAGCTATTCTGGAAATTGACAGTTTTATTTGTCTTTTCATTCATCTTTTTGAGATTGGTTATTTCCAATTTCAACATGTGACATGTCTCTTCCTTTTTAGTTAACTGAATATTCAGGGATTCTTCGACTTTCTTAGCATGTTCAATTTGAGTCTTTAGATTGATGACTATTTATTCTATCTCATCCAAGACTTCTTTTCATTTAATAGTTTTTTCATATGTCTTCACTTCTTCCATATCTTTTGTTAGATCAAAAATTTTAGTTTTCAATATTTTGATTTCTTCCTCGTATTCTAGTTGAATCCTTTTGAGGTTGATGGATTCTAATTCAAACATTTGGCATGTTTCTTCCTTTTTAGTTAATTGGATCTTCTGGGATTCTTCCTTTTTCTTGGCTTCTTCAATTTGAGTCATTAGATCTGCATTAGTACTTTCATTTATCGTTTTGAAGTTGATGATTTCCAATTCCAACATGTGGTAAGAATTGTCTTTCCTAGTTAAGTAGATCTTCGGGACTTCTTCACTTTCTTTAGCTTCCTCAAGTTGAGTTTTTAGACTATTAACCAATTCTTATGTTTCTTTTAGTACTTATTTTCTTTTATTTTCATGTGTCTTTAATTATTCCATCTCTTTTGTTAGATTAGCAACTTTGGTTTTCAAACTTTTGATCTCTTCTTCTTTGTTTTCTAGTTGAAACTTTTGTTCATGCTCTTCATAGTTAGATTGATCTAACTATTGTAGTAGCAACATATATTTCTTTTGAATTTTCTCCAACTCTTCAAAAGTGCACATAATTGTGTATTCAAGTTGGTCAAGAGCATCCTTAGTAACTTCAATATATAGACTATGTGTTGGTTCCATACTAATCACTTCAAATGTAGTTATAACATCATTCTTAAAATCTAATAGTTTTTCTTTCGTGAATACTGTGGTGTTCATCAATTCCTTGATGTAGTAGTCTTCGTTGTTGATGACTGGGGTTTGCATCAAATCATGTATTTCATTCTGATTAGAAATCTCTTTCTCTATATTATGTTCTTCAATCTTATTGGAATTCTCCTTTTCTTTATCTTGTTCCTTATTTGGATAAGAATTATCTTCTTCTAAGTTTTGTTCTTTATTCTGACAAGAATCCTCTTTATCTGAGTCTTGTTCCTTACTTCGATAGGATTTCTCTTCTTCTTGTGCTTCATTCTGATAACAATTTTCTAGCTGGAGCCATAATTCTTTAGCAGATTTGTGGTGCCTCATATTTTCTTTGACTTGGTCTGACAATCCATCATAGATTGCTTTTACAGCTAATGAATTGTTTCTCCTTGCTTCCTTTGCAATTTTGGTTTTGTTCTTTGAAGTAGTTAAGTGTCAGGGCTTATTTACTACTGAATCCCAAACTCCAGATCCTCTTGACTTCAAATATATTTTCATATTTTCCTTCCTTGAAGAATAATTTGTTCCATCAAATAAGGGAGATTCATTTGTGGAGATAGAAATTTGTCCACCCATTTCTTCAGAATCTACCTTCCAGTGTTTAAATTGTGCTGAAGGCACCCGCTCTGATACCAATTGTTGAAATGTGCGCTTGACACTGAGAGGGGGGGGTGAATCAGTGTCACAAAACTTTGGACAATTTTCCACTTTTCATAAATTATTTGAACAACTTATATTTATTTCAATTTCTCAACCAATATATAAAAGAATAAATGTATTATTTATTTATTTAACTTGAATGAATACATAAGACCAATCTTCATCTTCAAACAATTATGAGAGACCGAGCTCTCTGTTACAAGACCCAGCTTGTAGTTCTCGAATCCAACTCAGAAATGAGGAATCCAACCCTCATAACAAGTCTCGGCTTGTTGATATTAGATCCAACTGAGATGTGAGGAATCCAATCCTCATACAAGACCCAGCTTGTAAACAAGCACCAACCTGATAGAATGAACCTTCATTAAATCCATTATATATATATATATATACTTAAACAAATTCAACTACATCTTTTGTTCACCATACTTCTTTGTTTCTATAGTCTCCTAATAGGTATGAGTTTGAAGCATTATGTCCCTTTGATTGAACCATTACACCTCTTCATTTGAATTAATAATAATAATTTCTATTATTATTATTATTAGTTTGATTTTAAAACTTCAAATCCCTTGTTTTGCATTTTATTTTGTTATGGCTAAAAACTTGTCACTACAAATGTTGCAGAAATCGAGTTCTATGGAGGCGCTTCCTTCAAACCATGTTTTTCATATGACTATATGTGCAGAACCACGAGCTTATTAATTTAAGCGTTGCCTCTTCTTTCACCCTTATTCCTCTATCACGAGACCAATGTTTCATGCTTCAGAATTCTTCCCCTTTTTCTTTTTAGCCCCCATATGTCCAGTATTGGGACCATTTTCTCCGGGCTTCGACGCTCTAGAACTTTTCTTCTTTTCACCAAATCTTGTTATCTCTAAAGTGATATCTTCTGGAGTGTTATATTTAAAGAAACTTCAATTCACGGTTTTAATCCTCATCATTGATCACGATTTCGAATCAATGGTCTGATCATTCTTTTTAAAAGAATCATTTCTCACAATTTTCTTATCCTTATATAATGGTTGGGATTCAATCGTGAGATGGACAGTTGTCGTTTCCTACGGTACTTCGCAGCTTCAGGGGTTTGTTCTTTTCATAAACTTCAAATTCTCTCGAAATTTTCACCGAAGTGTTAATCTTGAGTTGACATGTGTCCATAACCTTTAACAGTCCAGATCTTATTTCGGAGCTTCGGTACTCTGGGACTTCGGGTTACTAGAACTCTAAAGTAGTTCAATTCCTCTAGAGTGATAACCTACCGAATAAGTCATAAAGCAGTGGTGACTGCTTTCTACCGGTTAACACCTATGCTTACGCTATCCTTCCACTATGCTTGATCAACGGTTGAGAACACTCTCGAAATAGATCAACGATTAGAGTTACTTTGTGATTTACGCTTTACTCTATCATTCCATTGTACTTGATCAATGGTCGAGAATGATCCTGAATTATATCAACGATTAGCATTAACCTCTGCCTTTAATGCTCTAGGCAGTTGTTAGTGGTAGAAATTGGTTTCCCTTGAAGGATATACTCCCGGAGTGACGTAACTTGCTAACGTCATTGTTGACTTGGCACTGGCCAAGTGGTTGCCACATGTCACTTAAATTTGTGACTTACATGTACCTAAAATGCCAACTAGACCTTGACACTTATCACCATTTGATTACGCCATGTGTCCTTGCTGACGTGGTCTTTACTGACGTGGATTTCCTTATGTGTCACATGTCCTCCTCCTAGATCTAACGGTCGTAGGTTCATCTAAATCCTTGATCCAACAACTGTGATCAGTTCTAGATCAATGGTCTAGATTCATTTCAGCCTTCGGGACTTCGGGTTATTTGCTTTTCCCACTTCCCAATTCTCCTGGAGTGAGATTCCTCGAATAATAAACCTCAAGTAACTTGACTTCATCTAACGATCCTTCTTTGACACGAAAATCTTAACACGATCCAACGGTTGTTGGGAATTTGGCTATTCCGGATCTCGGCCCTTTGGCCTTGCTTATCCTATCCTCCCATTTTATTTTGATTAGATGGTCAATATAACTCCTGAAATGTTTCTTAGGTCGGACGACTCATGTCCTTCCTTGATCTTAATGGCTGGGAAACCTCCTGAATCTCATGCTTCAGATCTTTCGGTTGAGATCTAATTCTTACCAACCTCTTACTTCCCCTCAATCTGATGGTCCTGGACTATCCCGAAATGATAATATACGGATCATGTGTGTCATCTCTTCTGAGCCTCATGTGCATCATCTCTTGTGAGCTTTTGGGTTTATACTTGGATTCCAATTGAACCAAGATCGTTGACATGTTGGGAATTTAATCCCTATTGTGTTTCTGCAATGCTCTTTCCCTTCTGAGCTTCGATTAACGTTTCTTTCTTCTGATCTATTTCATCACTATTTCTCCTAAGCTTTTAATAATTATTTGTGCATTCTTTACTCCTTTTGTACATGGATTCTATGTATGCTACCTCTCTTGAGCTTTAGAGTCATAGGATCACTATTGATCCTATCGTGATCAATAGTGATCACGAATTGCTTCTGCCACAAGGTGATCTTTTATTTTCGTATGGTTACTGTACATGTTGGACTCATGTTGCCATCAATGACAACAAATAATCAATAGTCATATCATTGTTCATTATTGTAAATTTATAACAACCATTGCAACTTATCTTGTCTAGTGTCTTAAAGAGGTATTAATTGCATGTTTGGACTTGGAAATAATCATATATATGTTGTAAAGTGTTCTTGTTTTGAGAAGGTACTTAAACAAATTCATACCTCTTCTACTGCCTTGACCTAGATCAATCTTTCAACGATCAAGAGAGGGGGCGATAGGCTTGGCTACTATACTTGCTACTTTGATCCTTTGAGGTCACCAGGGTAACCTCCCATGTGGTGGACCTCTTCCATCACTAAAATGAGGGAAGTTCTTACTAAGGTGACAGTGGTAGGATCTTCCATAGTTACGCAAGATTTGGGGTCTTGTGTTGAGCTTTGCATAAGTACAAATCTTGTGATAACAAGCCTGTTGAGCAATGCCATGAACCTATTGTTGGAGGAGATAGATCTGCTCAACAAATTTGGTTGCATGATCTGCCTTGGTATGAGTGTGGGAGGAATATGTCGATGAAGATGCAACATGAAGAGATATATCAATGGGGGCTAATGGTTGGAACCCCAAGAACACCTAGAAAGGGTCGTGGCCAATAGAGCTATGAAGGGATCTATTATAAATTTTCTTGAATTGGCAGTGCAGAGGCATCCCCATAGGTGAAGCAACAATATCTTTGTGCTCTTCTACAATCTTGACAACCCACTTCTGATGTATAAAAAGGTCTTGAGTCGAGGTTGTGGAATTCACAATGTCCTTCTATTCACCTTTTGACTGGATTGTGAAGAGGCTAAACTTTATGGTATGAGAGATTACTTTACAGCACTGTTTTTCTAAGATCAATGAAAAGGTAGTAGTCATAACTACCTTTGGTACCCTGTAGAGTTGACCCCCTAGAGTAAAAATGAAAATACAAGGTCGAGACTCATAAACAACATGACATTTCCACATATATGGTTGTCCTAAAAAAACATCACAGAATTCAAGCGGGGCAACATCACACAATACCTCATCCTTGAAGGGCCTAATGTCATAGGAAAAGCAACACTACTAGTTGACGCAGAGATCTCATCCATGGTGGAGCCACGCAATGTTGTATGGATGTGGGTGTGGTGTTGTCGACAAATCCAACTACTTGATGACCTCTATTAAGATTAGGTTCTTTTAGCTTCCACTGTCAACAATGAAATGTAGTGGGGTCCCATTCACCCACATATATGAATGGAAGAGGCGCTCCCCCTCTTCAAGCTTCTCTAGTTCTTTTGGTTGGCTTGTTCTAGTCATGATGGTAGCAATGGGTTATGCATCGATGATCTGTTTCCCTTTATTGTGTTTTGAATCAAAGTGTGAGTCGAGGTTCGAAATTTTTTACTTTGAGCCTGGACACCAATGACTATTTTGAGTGGAATTCATCATTGTTGTGCTAGGGGATTTTGTGGAACTCACGACACTTTCTAGTGTCCTTTTTCGTATTCACGTTACCCTTCATTGCTTGCATCTTGGACTAGTTGTCTTGAGGTTGGTTGTTATGTGAGTTAGGGCCATCTTTACCATACTTTGGTTGATGTGAATTTGCATACCAACCAAACTCCAGTTTATTCCGCTGCTTAAATTTATGTTCGATTTTGACAACATATCTATAAGCGGCTCCCAGTGATGAGATGCACATAAACTCCATTTCTATTTGGATGTACCTGTGTAGATCCCCACGGTATTTAGAACCATATTCCACTCAAATTCTTTGATACCCAGCTTGGTACATAAGGTATGGAATGTAATTGTGAACTTTGACATTGTTTGGTCCTGTTATCGCACAGTTTGTGGCTAGGTCAAATGGCTATGAAGTAGAAATCCAAACTGGCATAACAGGAACCTATCCCACCCAATGTCACCATGATGGGGAGGTTGTTTCTCTTTAGGGAGGTTAGGCCCAGGGGAGACGTCCCCGGTAACCTGGAGTTTTGAAGAGGTAAAGGTTTAAAAGTCAAACTAAAGTTCCCCCTTCACGGGTCACCACCAAAACAGATAGTACCGGCTAAACAACCAATAATGAAGTGTAGGACCTAAGAAGAACACCTGCCCAGAACAAATCAACAATAAACCAATATATATGCAGGTTATGATTCAATGGGTTAGTACTTCATAAGACTATCTGATATCAATATATAAGCAATTATAACAATGAATATTGACGAAGTCAATGTTTGTTAATATAGCAATGAA
>SNQJ01S0077418.1:0-17515 GCA_010110895.2 Picea sitchensis | reverse complement strand
GCCCCCTCGAAGAGGCTTATTATCTGATATTATCTCTTTTTCAAGGCGTTGAGTACTTTTCTTGAGGTTTTTCTATGCTATATTGATGTTTGGTTCTTAACAGTTTTCAACATGCGTGTGATTGCAAGTGAAATTAAGAGAAAGAAAGTGATGATATTTTGAATTCATATTTTAATAGTTTTTAACAAAGAAACATAGATGATTGTACCTTTATTTCCAAATGAGTGGATGATCTAGAATGAATTGCATCTTTATTTTTACTCTCTTCTTTCTTCAATTGTTTATCTCATTTCCAATCAAATTGTTATATTTATTTATTTTAGTTGTTTTAGACTTATCATTGTTAGCTTTAGAGGTTACTTTGAAAGTGTTTACACCATGTTTCTGGGTGCTTCATGTGATGTGTACTATATGGTGTATGGATGATCCCTTGATTTTTATTTGATGGACATGTATATGTCGAGGTGGCTTGCTCTTGGATTGTTTGACCTTGCATGAATACTTATATGGATTTCTTCCTTGGAATGTTAGAAACCTTTAGATAGCTTATTAACATTATTCATACTAGCCACACAGAGGTTGGTTGATTTCTTACGAGGATTCCTTGTAAGGCCTTTACACATGGATGACAATAGGCACCTGTACCTAATCGACTTAGTTAGGTGTGGTAGATTGTGACAACAGGAAAAAAGTCTAAAAAGTCTAGACAACACATGTTGGATGTTGGACAGAGTGGTGAACCATTCAAGAGTTCCCTTTATATAATATTTGGATGCCTTAGGTAGGAGTGCACAATCCAGTTGGACATGTGCCTAATTAGAAGAAGTTGGTTGTAGATCTAACACATTGTAGCTTAGGGAATAGTTATGGGAAAGATCCTTAGTGAAGATGCATAGTTTGATTATAGCAGGTGTAGGTTAGTCAAGCACTTGTCGCGGCAAGCCAGTGCTACATGATCGAGGATGAGGAAAATAAAATAATTGGGAAAGACCCTTAGGTTTTTGATAGGATAGGTGGTATTAGATCACAACTTTTGAAAGAAGTTGGTTTCATAATTTTTTTGGATGATCTTCTGTTAAGTTTTTACTGTTTTTATTAGGTTATTTCCAAATTACATGAGCATTCAATGCATTTCCAAAACAACAGTATAAAGAGGATCATTGAAAGAAACACAATCAAAAGGTACACAACATTTTATCCTGGGAAACCCTCATGGGGGAGAAAACCCAACAAAAAATTCCTCAATAATAGATTGCCAATATAATGCCAAGACTAAAACCAAAACACCAAAGATAGACCAAGAATGAGCATGTGCCTCTCTTCTCCTTCCTCCTGCAATTGCAAATGCCTTCAAGATATGCACACTAGATGAGTGAGTGAGTGTATGTAAATGAGACACCAACCTCACATATAAATACAAGTGTGAGATGGCGCTAGGGTTGTGTCTCTTCACTTGGTTGAGTGGACTTCTCCTAGAAGTGGCTAAAACCACTTTATAATTACTAGGGGACGACTTTACAAATACCACCATACAAATATAGTTTGACCAATCCACAAAAGGGGATTTGATATTATACAAGACCCGACATGATCAATCTGCAAAAGGGGATTTGATCTATAAAATAATAACTCAAATATAATTAGAATATTCTTCAAATTTACAATATTTCAACACTCCCCCTTAACGATAAGGGTATTCTATTGACATGACTCAATAAAACATCATCAAAAGAAGGAGAGGGAAACATCATCATCGACATCTAGAACACTGAATGACATATCTATAAATCATCGAAAGTTTTCCTCATCATTAATATCATCATTGTAATATCCCTAGGTCGAACCCCAAATGTAATGATGTACTTAAGTTGGTGAGTTGTTTTATATCTTTTTGGCATGCATCTTCCATGGCGTAGTGCGTGCATGTATTGCGCAGTAAAATGATGGAATGGGCACATTCTAGGATACCATGCGAAACAATTTAAGTGCGTGCGATATTGAGGCCAGGGAGCCTTTGTGTATATGTTGTGTTTTATAGGTTGGCGAGCCAGTTATTATAAGCTAGGATGATTATGTTTTGAATTTGGCTAGAGAGCCTAGATGCTAAAGTCCAGAATGCTTATATTTGTATACATCTCATCATTAATATAAAATAGATCGTTGCGTGCAGACCGACCACGATAAAAGAGTACAGGGGACTAAACTCCACTAGTTAGGAAAAGGGAGGGCTAAAAGTTAATAAAACGAGCTAAGCTAGGGAGCTTAAGCCCAAAAAGAATATTATATTAATATTTCTTAAAGTATAAAGTATGAATAATTATTTTATCCTAAGTTCCAAAGTTAGGGACAAGTGGGCCAAAGTAGCTCCCAACATGACAAGTGTCAAGTTGGGGAAATGCATACATATTGTGGGGACTTAGTTCATTTTCCCATCTTTCCCATCATTCTTCCCATCATTCCTTCCATCAGAGAATCATCCATTGAACCATATCATGATCTTTCACTCACGCAATAAGCTATCCTCCATACATCCTATCACTGTACCTGAACCTGTATCCATAGCCATACTTCTTTGTATAGTTGGTTAGCTGGGGATTTGGACTAAAGAAGCGGGTTGTCAGGCCCATGGGATACTGAAGAAGAAGGTTGTCAGGCCCATGGGATATTGAAGAGGTGGGTTGTCAGGCTCATGAGCAATTTCTCTCTGGGTGAGAGAATTGCTGAGAATTGATTTCCTGAAGGTGCTAAACTGCAGCTACAATGCTCTGAGACTTCCTATCCGGCCTGTTTTTGAAGCCCGAAAATGAAGTGGGGTAGCCGAAGGACTATTGAGCAGAGAAGGGGCACACTTCCTGGGTGGGACATGCATGTGAGGAATGAGGGACTGTAGGTTGTTAGTTTGAGTTGTCACTTGAGACAAAGTCTTTCCTATTGTCTATGAGCCTTTAGCCTGGTTAGGAATCCCTTTACCTGGGTGGAGTTTAGTTCCAACTCGGGGGTGACTCATTGTTGAGAATGATGAATAGTGTGGTCTAAGGCTGGGAGGTTCGTGGAAGGTCTGCACGCAGTTGGTGACATTCTTACCAAGATAAGTGCCAATTGTGTGATAAATTTACATGCTGCATTGTTATTTACGTGATTATTTTTATGGGTTATCATATGTGCGGTTATAACTGTGTTTATTTTTATGGGTATTTCCTGTATATGTTGTGTGTATATGTTTACTGTTATTTCAGTGTGAATCCATGCATTTATAGATGTATTTGGCTGCTTACGTTATATATATATATATATATATATATATATATATATATATATGTTTCCGCAAGAGTTCTGTGTGTATATATTTTACTTGCATCCAGTTCAAAAAATTTATGTGGCATAGCTTAGTTGGATATTGGGTATGTTACAGTATGTTCCGCATAGAGAACGAAAGAGGTAGCGTAGCCCAACATGGATGGTCGGGGACATTGCAAAATGGTATCAGAGCTAAGTAAAGCGTTTGAGTAGTGGCATTGCCCGACCTCTTGGTGGTCGAGGATGTTAAAAAATGGTATCAGAGCTTCAGTTTTCAACACTAAGCCTGGATGGGCCGAGCAATTTAAGTTGAAGTGAAATTTCATGGAGGATTTATTTCGAAGTGGCCAAATTTCGAGTTGTAGAACGTCCATGATAAATTTTAGAAACAATGACGTGAAATTGGGAAAAGCCCCAATTTATGTTGTTAAATTCTTGGTAAAATCGAGAAATTTGGCCAAGTGGTCAGATATTACTGGTTTAATATCTGTTTTAGCAAATTTGGACCTGGAATGGGTCGAATTTGAAGTTATAGTAAATCCATGATAGATGGAGCGAATTTAGTAATTAAAATTCTCAATTCATGACTTGAGCTTGGGAAAAATCTGTTCCAGAAATGTCTACCTACAATGATTTGTTGTTGCAGAGGTCGAATGGGTGTTAACGGGGTGAAATTGAGCAAATTTCATAGTTGTTGAATGTATTTGGAAGAAATGGGGAAAAAGCTAAGCAAAAACCCCAATTTTTGCAGCAGAGTTCACGAGGATGTGACACACATAAAAATGAATGTGCGTAGGTGGGCGCACTAAAAATGCATGTTGCGCGTTAAAAGTTGGTGATATATAAAAATTGGGTGTCGCGCGGAAAAATGTTGGCGTGTTGGTACGCACGCTAAATTTGGGCACCGCGCGGAAAAATGTTGGCATGCTGGTGCACATGGTAAAATTTGGTGCCGCGCGGAAAAGTGTTGGTGTGCGGTTGTGTGCACTAAATTTTAGCGCCGCACAGAAAAGTGTTGTTGCGTGGTGAAAATACACATAAAACGGTGCGCGAGGTATGCACACACATAATAATGATGCGCGTGCTGTGCGCAGTGTTGGCAGAGTGCAGAGGAGTTTTGTTGGTGTGTGCACAATGTGGGTATATGTTGTCACACGACAGTTTAGTTAGTGGTGCGCGCAGAGTTTTGGTGCATGGTGGAGACGTACTAAACTCTGGCATGGTGCAATGCGTAGAGTATAATGCACACGGAATATCAGCCTGCGATACAAAAAAAAACTGCGTGCAACAGGTAATAGTGCAAGAACCAAAACTGTGCGCGGTGAATATTGGTGCGCGACACAAAAGTAGTGCGCAGTTATTGGCGCGACAGAAAAGTGATGCACAGTGGTTATAGGTGCACGAAGCATGATTTACCTTGTGATGTTGTTGTGCATGGTAAATATGGGTTACAGGTTGAAATTTATGCGCACAAAGTTGTTTGAAGGGTGAACAACGACAAAGAACCAACGATTTTCTGCGACGTTTTATATCATTTGAACGTCATCTTTTTGCAACGCGTTTTTGAGGGCCTTAACAATGTTTTTAGCGACTCAAAAAACATGAGAAAAGAGTGTGCAAAGGCACACTCTATCTTTTTGGCTCAAATAAAAGAGCTCGGAGAGAGGTTTCTAATGGTGTAAACCGTTCGTCAAATGGAGCTTTTATGAGAAAGTTACAACACAAATAGTGGAGGGTAAATTTTCAAACCCATCTAACTTCAAAGAGCCATAACTTTCTGCTCCAGAATCAGATTGAGGCGCAGGAGCAGTCAATGGAAATATATTGAACCATATAAGACAATCCTAGAGCTGAATTAAATTTTTGTGCATGTTAAAAGCATTTAATATGGAAAAGAAGGTACCTGTAGCATATCAGTTACAATATGGTATTTTGGCCTAGAACTTCAGTGGGTTGTAACTAGCATCCTAGAACCAAGAAAGAGGTGAAACCTGGGCAGAGTGTCCATAAGATGTATATGAGGAAACCCAATTGAGACCCTATGAAAAATACAAAGGATTATGTGCAAAAATGCATATTTACAGCGCAGAGTTGCGCCAATTTGAAAAATGAATAGAAAAGTTATTGGGCAATTTTCAAATAGCCATAACTTTCTGCTCAAGAATCAAAATTGAGAATGGGAGTAGGCATTGGAAAGGTCTCGGACAGTAGAATATAACTATTCACCCAGAAAATTGATCCGGGCATTCAAATTTTTAGGGAATTAGAAGAAATAATTCTGATATATTATGGAACCAGAATGGTTCATATATTTTCATGAAAATTGTTGAGTTAGTTAACCTGACAAAGTTTTGTTGGTTGCACATTTTGTAGAGTTAATTTTTTTTAGTTATAAACAGGTGAGAAGGTTGAAGTTTAGTTAAAATTAAGCAGAGGTACTCAGGGAAAGAGTGCTATGACAAAATATTTCATAAGATGATCAAAAACCAAGACTACAAAAGGTTAAGGTATGAATCTTGGCGTAGCCATAAAGTCTTTGGAAGCCACTACAGGAAGTCCTCTCATGTTAGTCAAGTATTCAATGGAATCTAGGCAGAGGAATATATCATGTAGCGAATGAATTAGTGAACACTCCCAAAGAAACCAATATACAAATTAAGCAATGCATGGGAGTAAGAGATATTATAAAAGGAATTGACTATCAGAATGATAGTAACCATATAAAGAAAGAGGTTTAATGCATATTTGGATAAAGAGCGCATCATATCCAAGGATTAGCTATGAAATTAGAGTAATGATTCCCTTATGGTTATCAGAGTGTGCAGTGGAAGCTTGGTATGAAGGGCATCATTATGGCATGATAGAAGTGGATTGTGCAAGGTAGGTTTAAATCAGATTGGTCAAGACAGGGGGAAGTAATAGCCAACAAACAAATCCAAGTACTGATATGATCGGTTAAGGAAGGGATAAATCGAGTACCTCAAGAAGGAAGTTGGTGTTAACTATCTAAGGTTACTCAGAAAACATGACTGGAAATAAAATTGGGTCATGTAGGAGTTGGATCAGAGGGATCTGAATAATAGTGGAATGCTGAAAATTAATATTAGCATAATATGTAGTTGCAAGTCCATGAACATCCTAGAATAATGGAAGAAGAATTCATGGGGCAGATATCAAGCAAATGGGAATGCATGAAAAACACTCCAAGAGGGAAAACAAGAACACTAGTAGAGATTATTGATGCATTCCAAAGGTATTGAAGATATTTCCACAATAGCATGGAGAGGTTAAGCCAAGAAAGACTTAAAAGTGGAATGAATCTTTGTAGAGAGTCAGTAAAGAACCATGAAAAGGAAAATGGTTTTATGCTTGGTTCTGAATGTAAAAGAGATGGTGCCTGAGAAGAATCTATCTCAAGTATCATAGAGTCATGAGTGACATTTATAGGGGGTGGAATTACCACTTGAATTATGTTAGTAAATTAAAAGCAACATTAAGTGCTTTTAATTAATTCTATGCAGCTAGGGAAGGAGGCATATGTGCATCCCTACAGTATGATAAGAGATTGGCTATGCAATCCAAGTTTGAGGCTAGTTGGAAAGGAGTGGAGAAGAATGCAAGAAAACTCAAATACTAAATTATTCAATCAAGGAAGAACTGGAATAGTTCAGTCCAAAAAATAAATGGATGTCGAATATCCAAAGTCTATACGACAACATGATGGGAATCATAATTCATCCAAGTATGAGTTGGGATAGATGGATCCAGGAAGTAAATACAAGTTGAAGGTTATTATCATTTTAGTATTTGGATGGAAAATAAAAGGCATCCAAGAGTGATTTGTCTAGAAAGTGCTCAGATCAGAAATGATCATGCACAATGGTTACAGTGAAGAGCACTTGAAGGTTCAAGAATCCAGGAAAATGGAAGAATTCTGGGATAAATAAGGAAACATGATACAAGAAGAAAGAAGTTGTTCAATTACTGTAACATCAAGTATTTTATGGATTTTAGCACAACCATAAAGTGAGAATGCTTGCATGTTTGCAAGTGTTGTTGATAATGTTGCTGCACATGGTAGGAAGCAACATAAGGCTGGAATGCTGAATTATAAGGATGATAAAGAAGCATTAGAACTTCTATTGTCATAAGCTAATCAGGTAGCATTAAACTCGTTTAATGGCAGCCATGTAGGTAAGTATTCATGTTTAGAAATGATGTTGTATAATTGCCAAAGGGAAATGCAGGTAAGAATTTCCCCAAATTGAATTTTATACTACACTGTATGGTATTGTTTAAGTGCACTGACAAGATTAAGTTACCATTAGGTGTGGTAAAGGCTAGAGGTCTGTTATAGTTATCAAAGATTTTATCTTTTGAATGCACACACTGACATAGTAGCATGTCATGTTAATTTGGTTATGAGACAATAACCAAAACAAAATAAAGATAATAACTTGTTATAGGAATGATGCTAAGAAAGCTAGTCATGTATGAGACTAGGACATGGTTGGATATGGCAAGGTATGGTTATAGAAAGGTTATGTGCCACACAAATACCCAATGAGCTTCCTACCTTTAAATAAAACTTGGACTGCAACCTTTTTTCTAACACTAATAAACACCATAGAATGGTATTCTTGGTGTAGTTTTCAGGTTGAAAAGGAAGGCATCCAAGTAATTGAGAAGACAATGGGAAGTGTGTGGAGATGTCTCAAGACATTGGCCAGATTTCCAATTTATGGATGGTGAGATACATGACTTAGATAAAGATCAATCTGAAAATCAATGAAAAGCTGCATTGAATAAATAGGAATTGAGAGTTTCACTCATGCCTGGTAAGTGGCAGAGTTGCACTCGTACATGATGGAATTGTATACTTAAATGCATTTTGCTGAATGCATTTTGTGAGTGCATGTATATATGTTTTTGCATGGAAATAATTATACTTATGGTTGAAATGTTGCTAACTCATGAATTTGAGAACATTTCAGGAATTGTTAAACATTGCAACAAGAAAGTTGCAAGTGAGGTGGTCACATGAATAGTGACTACAAAAAATTTCATGTTCAGAAAATTGAAGAAATTAACTTACTGTTATTAATTATGAATGTGCATATGCATAGAATGATGAGTCATTCTATTTGGTTAAATTGTTTGATAATTGTGATTGAATTGCTAGGTGTAGGCAATTCTAAGAGCATGTCATAAGGTGTTATACATGTTGAATTATGATGTACATAAAATATTGACAATCGGTTGGTTGTATGCAATATATAATCATTGCACGAAATATGGTATTTAACATGCTGCTTGTTGAAAGCCATAAGGAAAACTATATCCTATTATTCCAACAACGATGAAAAATAAAATAAAATTATGGAATAGAATTTCATATTTTGGGAAAAAGTCGAATTCCTTATGAAATTAATTGGATTTCTAAAATAGATTTTTTATAATGCTCTCTCATGATAACTGCATGTGTATGATGCAGGTGAGATGATAATGATTAAAGTTGGAACTTCTGGAACCACGATGCTTTGAGACTTCCTGTCCGGCCTGTGTTGGAGCCCTGGAAGGGAAGTTGAGCAACCGATGAATTGTTGGATAGTGAAGGTGCATACTACCTTGGATTTTATAGACATGTGGGGAAGAGAGACCATTGGTTGGAGTGCTGCTGAGGTTTGGTACCTTGGCCTAGACTATGAAGATATTGATTGTGGGTCGTGGTTATCTTGGGAAGCCATTGCCCTGATGGAGTCATAGCCAAGCTTGGGAGTGGTATGTTGCTGAGAATTTATCAACAGTGAGATCTAAGGTTGGTGGAACGTCATAGATCTACAACCAGTTTTTGCTTCAATGAAGTTTAATTGAAGCATGTAATAAGGAACAATGAGCTGATTTATTTCCTGAAGCAACTTTATGGAATAGAGCAATTGAATTCCAGTTGCAGTATGAGTATGAGAATTGGTGCTAGAAAGTAGAGCACCAGATGGATAACAAGATTCCATTAGCTAAAGCTTGGATATTTTAAGAATTTGAATGGCACATGGTATATAATGCACTGAGGACAATGCATAAATAAGGGGAGTGGATTGTAATATCCCTAGGTCGAACCCCAACTGTAAATGTAATGATGTACTTAAGCTGGTGAGATTTTTTATATCTTTTTGGCATGCATCTTCCATGGCATAGTGTGTGCATATACTGCATAATAAAATGATGGAATGGGCACATTCCAGGATACCACACGCAACAATTTAAGTGCGCGCGATATTGAGGCCAGGGATCCTTTGTGTATATGTTGTGTTTTATAGGTTGGTGAGCCAGTGATTATAAGCTAGGATGATTATGTTTTGAATTAGGCTAGAGAGCCTAGATGCTAAAGGCCAGTGTGCCTATATTTGTATACATCTCATCATTAATATAAAATACATTGTTGTGCACAAACCGACCACGATAAAAGAGTATGAGGGACTAAACTCCACTAGCTAGGAAAAGGGAGGGCTAAAAGTTAAGCAAAAGAGCTAAGCTAGGGAGCTTAAGCCAAAAAGGAATATTATATTAATATTTCTTAAAGTATAAAGTATGGATAATTATTTTATCCTAAGTTCCAAAGTTGGGGACAAGTGGGCCAAAGTAGCTCCTAACATGACAAGTGTCAAGTTGGGGACATGCATACATATTGTTGGGACTTAGTTCATTTTCCCATCTTTCCCATCATTCTTCCCATCATTCCTTCCATAAGGGAATCATCCATTCAGCAATACCATGATCTTTCACTCACGCACTAAGATATCCTCCATACTTCCTATCACTATACTTGAACTTGTATCCATAGCCATACTTGTTTGTGTAGCTGGTTAGCTGGGGAGATGGACTGAAGAAGTGGGTTGTCAGGCCTGTGAGATACTGAAGAAGCGGGTTGCCAGGCCTGTGAGATATTGAAGAGGCGGGTTGTCAGGCCCGTGAGAAATTTCTCTCTGGGTGAGAGAATTGCTGTGAATTGATTTCTTGAAGGTGCTAAACTGCAACTACAATGCTCTGAGACTTCCTGTTCGGCCTATTGCTAAACCCCAGAAAGGAAGTGGGGCAGCCGAAGGACTACTGAGCAGAGAAGGGGCACACTTCCTGTGTGGGACAAGCATGTGGGGAATGAAGGATTGTAGGTTGTTAGTTTGAGTTGGCACCTGAGACAGAGTCCTTCCTATTGTCTATGAGCCTTTAGCTTGGTTAAGAATCCCTTTACCCAGGTAGAGTTTATCCCCTTATCGGGGGTGACTCATTGTTGAGAATAATGAACAATGTGGTCTAAGGTTGGGAGGTTCGTGGAAGTTCTGCACACAGTTGGTGACATTATTATCAAGATAAGTGCCAATTGTGTGATAAATTTACATGCTGCATTGTTATTTACGTGCTTATTTTTATGGGTTATCATATGTGTGGTTATAACTTTGTTTATTTTTATGGGTATTTCCTGTATATGCTCCATGTATATGTTTACTATTATTTCAGTGTGAATCTGTGCATTTACAGATGTATTTGTTTGTTTACGTTATATATATATGTTTCCACAAGAGTTCTTTGTGTAGATATTTTAATTGCATGCAGTTTGAAAAATTTATGTGGCATAGCTTAGTTGGATACTGGGTATGTTACAATATGTTCTGCAGAGAGAATGAAAGAGTTCTCTAGCATAGAGTAGCCTGGCATGGATGGTTGAGGATGTTACAAAATGGTATCAGAGCTAAGTAAAGTGTCTGAGTAGTTGTATTGCCCGACCTGTTGGTGGTCGGGAATGTTACAATCATCGCTTACACCATGGAGCTGGAGTAACATCATCATCATCAACAACTTGAAGTTTAAACATCAACATCAATAGCACGAAGCTGGAACAACAAAATTATCAACAACAGAATAAGGCAGGTGCATCAACAACAACATTTGTGGTACTATGACAGACCATCCTTATTGGACCTTCAGGATCTGCCTAGGAATCATAAGATTCCATAGGATATAAAATCCTAACAAGCTATGATCTAAAAGGATCTTTTAATGACTGTGGTTGAGTTATTAATTGCATGTGTTAAGTAACCATTTATGAACCTGAACCAAAGAGGATGAATTTAATGAAGAAACATAGTAGCCATAAAAAAATATAAATATCTGAACATAAGCATGAATAACAGAAAACCATAACAAGAGAAGTGATAACGAAGTTTGGCAAGGTTGCCTACGTCTCCGGGCCTTTGTCTCAGTGGGGGATGCTTCTTTATTAATTCTTCAATGCTTGAAAAGTACAAAAAAAGTACATCAAATGGATCTCATACTGGTCTCACTGTGTTCTTCTCAACCTCAGAAATCCAACACAATTGACGCCACTGAAAAATACTGAGTGTAGCTCCCAGAAATGGCCCGCAAAGGTCTCCTCCTCAACAACTTCCCTGCATAAAAATGTCTTTGTTTCAACATAACTCTGCTTTGACTATCCCCCATGGCCTCAAATAGGCCTGGTTTATATAGATCTGAAGTTGGTTATCCTTCCCCAACTTCCTCCCAAAATCTGGGCTCAAAAAAAGCCCAATATCTCCTAATAATGGCCAAAATCTTTAATAACAGGCCTAAAAATCATAAAAATCCACTAAACATAGGTAAAAACCCACTTCTGGTTAATAATAAATAGAGTATCCCCCTTGGGCTAAGCGCGCTCCCTCTTTTGTGGCCCTATGCTAACCATATGGCCTAGCGCCAACCTAAAGGGCTGGGCGCTGGCCCCTTAAACGAGCTAGATCCTGGTTCTATGGCGCTTTGCATGGGATCAGGGTCTAGAAACCACCCTTCATGCGGACACCCTTGTATAGAAATAGCTCTTGGTTTTGTGGGAAGTCTAAAAACTGAGGGCTAGTGCCCTATCCAACTCTCGCATGCAAGTTGTGGAGCACCCAACCCTATGGTTGTGGTTGCATAGGTGGGTAAGTCCACGGGCTGGGCTTAGCAAGTTCTACCCTTGGCGCATTGGTTGTTGGACCTATCCCAAATCTTGGCGCCTACCAATAGGTCATGGTTTCAAATCCCATGGGCTCCAAAATTTTTAGACCAACTACCATTGATGGGGTGCCACATGGCAGCCCATGACTGGGCCACGTGGCACCAAAGAACTTGCCGAGAATGTGCCATTTGTCTAATTCTGATTGGATCTGTCATCTGCCCAATCAACCTACTGCTATGCTACCACATGTCTCAATGCTACGTCAGCATGGTGATGTCATGCTGACATCATCATTGACTTTTTGTCAGTTTGACCTTTGACTTTTTAGCTGTTTGGGAATCTGATCAGAGTGTGATAACTCTCGCACACAGAGCCCATTTGAGAAAGTAAATATATGGCCAAAATCAATGCGACGAGCTGGTCACAATGAAATTAGTTTCATCTGATTTCGAGAACTTTAATTTTTGAGCCTTTTCTGGACCTGGGAAGCCTCCTGGATATGATTCTGGATCACACCTCCCCACTAAGGACCTTTTGTTCCCCAAAAGGTTACTGACCAGTCAACAAGCTCGGGATAGGCCACCGGGTTTTTCCTCTGTCTCTAAACTCTATCCTGTGCACCTGTCTTATCAGGATCAACTGTAACACAATCATGACAACTGACAACATATTGTTAGCCATTTGAACCCTGCCACATTTTATTGAAGCCACTATCATCCATGTAGACAACATTACTAATGATAGTATAAAAAAGATGACTGTAAATGAGCTGATATACTTGCACGACATGAGCTTATCTTGAAGCAACCTGTGATTGATTTTCCATTCAACAATCATTTCCTATTCTTGCTTAAGATTGATTACTTCCTTTGAAACAATTATTGGTTTGTTGCTTGCTTGCACTNTAATCTTGACCTGCTTTGGTTAATTGATATTGATTATTTTTTCTGTAGAAGATTTCTTTATGATCATATAAGTATGGACTACCTAAGACCATTCCACATTCACTTAATGGCACTACATCACATGTTACCTCGTGCACATACTTAGATGAAATTTCAAATTTTATTGTGCACTATTTTCTTATGTGCATTTGATGATGATTGCTTATCCATTTAAGTGTGTAAGGATTATGATGTACTTGTGTTTTTAATCCCAATTGTTTAACCAATTCTTTTGAGATTAGATTAGCTTGAGATCCACTATTGATTAATGTGTCTATCTTAGTGTGTCACATGATGGTCCTTATATGAAACAAGTTACTTCTACAATCAATGCCTTCACCAATTTTACCTATCATACCAACCAATGAGACCTTTGATTCATCACCTGAATCCGATCCCAAGTCTGTGGGTCTTGTTGTCGCTACAACTATTTGCTTCCATTTATTTTCCTTGAACCACTTTGGCCTCTTCTCAGGATGAAACTGCCAATATCTGTCCTCATCATGCCCCTCTTTCTTGCAATGCTTGTGAGAGGGCTTCTCATCCTTTCTCACCAGTGAATTTTCCTTTTTTCTTGTCCACTTCCTCTTGTCCTCTTTCCTTGAAGACGATTCCCTTGATACACCTGCTTTCCCTACTTCAATGTATGTCGCTTGAACAAAAACCTTATCAAGCTTAGTGGGTCCAAACATGAATACAATGTTTCTAATATGTGCTGGTAAACCTCCTATATACTTCATAAGGGTTTCCTGTGTATGTAAAGGGATATCTAACATCAATGCCATTTTTTGAAAGCCATCTGTGTATTCTTGCATTGTTTGTCCTTTCCTTAGTTTTAAAGATTTCCATTCCATTAATGCTTTTTCTTTATAACCCAAAGGATATAATTGTTTCCTAAGTGCAGAAATGAAAATTTGCCATGATGGAAATACATTACCCACTTGTTGCGTTCTGTTTTGCAACTTTCTTTGCCACCAGATGAGAGTTATACCTGCAAGTCTCAAAGATGCCTACTTGATTTGTGTGGCCTCATCCTTGATCTATTGCACACTACAGTAAACCTCCATCTGTCTGACCCAATTTTCAAGTCTCTCTACATTAACTTCACGATCATATATGGGCAACTCAAATTTAACATCAAGTTTTAATAATGACATTTCATTCTTATGTTTATGAACATGTTTCTTTAAATTGGATTTAGAACTTGAACTTAAAGAAGAAGGAGAAGAAGGAGGTGATGATGGAGGTGAAGGAGGAGTCTAAGGAGGATCCTCTTCCTCATCACTTTTTCCCTTTGAAGATTCACCCAGATTTGGTCTTTTCCATTCCAAGTAATCCTAGTACAAATCTTTCACCATCTCTAGCATAGCAAGGAAATTTTTCTGGAACTCTTTCTCATCTTGAGAAAGCCCTTATTCTAATGCCATCTTTTCACTATGAGAAGCTCTCTTTCTAAATCCAATCAATGGATTCTCTTTAACAAGATTTCCTTCACCATGCTGTATTTTTTCCTTGGTTAACATGCAAAACTCAAATCCAAATGTCAACTAGCTCTGATACCACTTGATCCAAAAAGATCTTTTAATGACTGTGGTTGAGTTATTAATTGCATGTGTTAATTAACCATTTATGAAGCTGAACCAAAGAGGATGAATTTAATGAAGAAACATAGCAGCCATAAAACAATATATAGATCTGAACATAAGCATGAAGAACATCAAACCATAACAAGAGAAGTGATAACGAAGTTCGGCAAGGTTGCCTACGTCTCTGGGCCTTTGTCTCAGTGGGGGACGCTTCTTTATTAATTCTTAAATGATTTCAAAGTACAACAAAAGTACATCAAATGGATCTCATACTGGTCTCACTGTATTCTACTCGACATCAAAAATACAACACAACTGACAACACTGAAAAAGACTGAGTGTAGCTCCCAGAAATGGCCCGCAAAGGTCTCCTCCTCAACAACTTCCCTGCATAAAAATGACTTTGTTTCAAGATAACTCTGCTCTGAATGTCCCCCATGTTCTCAAACAGGCTTGGTTTATATAGATATGAAGTTGGTTATCCTTTCCAAACTTCCTCCCAAAATCTTGGCTCAAAAAAAGCCCAATATCCCCCAATAATGGCCAAAATTTTGAATAACAGGCCTAAACCTCATAAAAATCCACTAAACATAGGTAAAAACCTACTTCTGGTTAATAATACACAGAGTAGACCCCTTGTGATAAATGTGCGCCCTCTTTTGTGGTCCTATGCTAACCATATGGCTTAGCGCCAGCCCAAAGGGCTGGGCGCTGGCCCCTTAAACGCGCTAGCTCCTGGTTCTGTGGCACTTTGCATGGGATCATGGTCTAGAAACCACCCTTCATGCATGCAACCTTGTATAGAAATAGCTCATGGTTCTGTGGGAAGTCTGAAAATTGAGGGCTAGTGCCCTATCCAACTCCCGTGTGCAAGTTGTGGAGCGCCCAACCCTATGGTTGTGGCCGCATAGGCTGGTAAGTCCACGGACTGGGCTTATCCCCATCCCCCCTTTTCCTCCATTATAATGTAAACACACTTTATATAATATAAATGTGGTTTGGTATAACAAGTTCTACCCTTGGCGCATTGGTTGTTGGACCTGTCCCAAAGCTTGGTGCCTACCAAGAGGTCATGGGTTCGAATCCCATGGGCTCCCAAATTTTTAGACCAACTACCATTGATGGGGTGCGACGTGGTAGCCCACGATTGGGCCACGTGGCACCAAACAACTTGCTGAGAATGTGCCACTTGTCCACTTCTGATTTGATCTGTCATCTGACCAGTCAACCTGATGCTGTGTTGTCACATTTCTCAATGCTACGTCAACATGGTGATGTCATTCTGACGTCAACATTGACTTTTTGTCAGTTTGACCTTTGTCTTTTTAGCTATTTGAGAATCTGATCAGAGTGTGATAACTCTCGCATACAGAGCCCATTTGAGAAAGTAAATATATGGCCAGAATCAACGCAACGAGCCGGTCGCAATGAAATTAGTTTCGTTTGATTATGAGAACTTTCATTTTTTAGCCTTTTCTGGACTTGGGAAGCCTCCTAGATCTGATTTTGGATCAAGCTACCATGTGGTACTGTGATAGACCATCCTTAGCAAACCTTCGGGATCTGCCCAAGAATCATAAGATTCCCTAGGATATTAAATCCTAACGAAGCTACCACTACTGACCAGAGTTGGCATATACATGCACATGTACTCTAACAGACTGTCCTTACCAGAACTTCAGGATCTGCCCAGGGGTGATCAATCCCCTGGGATATAAAATCCTAATGGAGCTACCCACTATTGGTCATGATACCATAGTATCATCAACATCACTCCCCCTTACAAGGGAGGTCCTTTCGGACAACACCAAGCTTGTCTCAGAAGTACTCAAACTTCACACGAGACAAAGGGTTGGTCAACACATCAACAACTTCCTCATCTATGCCAACATATTGGAGATTTACAACTCCCCTCTGCACCATATCATGAGTGTAGTGGTATAGGATATCTATGTATTTTGACTTATCATGGAACACTAGGTTCTCTGTCATCTTTATACAACTCTAGTTATCACATAGAATCATGGTGGATTCCATCTCCAGATCGAATAGACATGTCAGTAACTTCCGAAGCCATATGGCTTCACAACTGGAAAAGCATGCTGCAATGTACTTTACTTCTACCGTGTTGAGATAAATACTGGATTTATTCCTACTTTTCCATGAAGTCATGGCTGACCCCAAACTGAAACAACATCTCGAAGTACTCTTTCTTTCTGAAGCACTTTCAGCCCAATCTGAATCAGTATAACCATACAATCTGAATTCATGATCTCTAGTATAACATAGATCATAATCCAACGTACACTTAAGGTATATCATCACATGCTTTGTAGCTACAAGGTGAACACATATGGGCTCCACCAGATATTGACTCAAAGTGTTCACAATAAAGCATATATCTAGCTTGGTATTCATCAGATACATCAATGATCCAATAATTTGTCTATATAGAGTAGCATCAACCAACTCTTATGAAGTATTAACCAGGAGCTTCAAATTCATTTCCATGGGTGTGTTTGTGGATTTGTATTCCAACATGTCAAATCTCTTCAATATTTCTGTTGCGCCTCTTTTATCACCTAAATGAGCAAAACAGAGGTGCTTACAAGATTAGTTCGGTTAACTAAGCAAGACAACTGTAAAAGAAAGGGTTAGAGAAAGAAACATAAAAGAACAAACTAAGAATTAAACTAAGA
>SNQJ01S0077417.1:53357-76514 GCA_010110895.2 Picea sitchensis | reverse complement strand
AATATAAAGGTATGTCACTCATTCCTTCTTGGTAGTAGATTCAATGACTACAACTTAGAGAAAGATTCATGTCCTATCCTATTTTGTTCTAGATCCAGGTGGATCTAGGGAGATCTGTTAGTGTCCGCATATACTGATTTATCCTGTAACAGCGGCAAGCTTTCACAATGGAGTACATTTATTTATCGTAAGTAGGGTACTTACATAAATCTTCTGATAGTGTCTCACTATGATAGGCCATGGGGTGGTCGTGCTGAGTGAGAACGACACCCACAACATATTTTGAAGCATCTATCTTGATATCAAAGGGTTGTTGCAGGTATGGTAGCGAAAGTACTGGGGCTGAGCACAAGCGCTTCTTCAAATAATCGAACGCTTTTTGTTGAGAATGCCCCAACACAAATTTTTCCTTACCACCACCCCTGGTTATTTGGCTGAGGGCCTATACAATATGGGAGAATCCCAACACAAACCTGCGGTAGAAATTGGAAAGGCCTAAGAAGCTCTGAAGATCAGTGAGTGTGGTTGGGGTTGGCTAGTCACGAATGAATTGGACTTGGATGGATCCACATGTATGCCATGTTGATAAATGATGTAGCCCAGGTAATGGACCCTGTCCATGCCGAAGGAGCATTTTTCCAAGTTGGCGTATAGCTTGTGTTGTCGCAGGGTGTGAAGAACCTATTGAATATGTTGCAAGTGTTCTGCCTAAGTCTTGTTGTAAATGAGAATGTCATCTAGATACACCACTATAAAAGTATTGGTGAATGGTCACATGATATTGTCCATAATCCTCATGAAAGTGGTTGGAGCATTTTTCAAACCAAAGGGCATGACCAACCATTCAAAAAGGTCTTCCTTTGACTTGAAGGCAGTCTTCCATACATCTATATGTTCTATTGGGACCTGGTGGTATCCAGACTTTAGATCAATCTTACTAAAGTATTTGGCCCCCGTGAGTTGATCAAGGAGGTTGTCGATTCGGGGAATCAGGTACTGGTTTCTGACTATGATTTTATTCAGAGCTTGGTAATCAATGCAAAGTCTCCTGGTTCCATCTTTATTCTGTACCAGCACGATTGGGCTCCCATGAGGTGATGAGATGGGATGGATGTGCCCCTTGTGGAGAAGTTCTTGGATCTATCACTTGATATCCTCATTCTCTAATAGAGAGCGACGATAGACTGGTCCATTGGACAGTGGTGCATCGAGGTTTCGATTAGTGGGGTGCTTTACCTAACAGTGCAAAGGTACCCTAGTAGGTGAGGACAAGATATCTGAGTATTCTCCCATGACCTTATCTACTTTCTTTTTTTGTGTGGAGAGGTCGGTCACAGAGACCTTGGATGTGGCTGTGATATTTCTCTCATTCTGAGAGTGAATCACGAAGAAGACAAACTTCCCCGCCTGAGAGATGACCTTCCTGCATTGCTTAGCATAGATAAAGGAAATATCACTAGGTGGGACTACCTTAGGTATCCTGTACAAATTCCTATTCAAAGTAATAATAACACTACGAGGCCTAGACTCATATACAACGTGATGTTTCCATAAATAAGGTTGTCTCAAAATAACATCACAAACTTCTAGAGGAGCAACATCACACAATACCTCACCTTTGAAGGGCTTGATGTCATACAACAGTCGACACTATTGGATGACGCAGAGATCACTTCCTTGTCGGAGCCATCCAATGGAGTAGGTTTGTGGGTGAGGCATTGTCAGCAGGGCCAACCACTTGACAACCATTGCTGAGATGAGGTTCTTCTGGCTATCACTATCAACGATGAAATACATCGAGGTGACTTTTACCCACATCTATGAATGGAAGAGGCGCTCTCCTTCTTCTGGCTCATCTAGTTCACCGGGATGGAGCTTGGTGGTAGCAACGGTGGCACTGGGTTCCGCATCAATGATCCATCTTCCCCTTTCTAGTTCTGACTCAGAGTTAGAACCTGCATTTGATTCAGAGGCTTTCACTTCAGCCACGAGCAACTTCTTTGAGTGGCAGTCGACAGTGTTATGCCAAGGTCTCTTATGGAACTCGCACCACTTCCCGATATATTTCTTTGTATTTCCATTTTCCTTCCTTGCTTGCAGCTTGGACTAGTTGTCCTGATACTGTCCATATTTTCTCTATCCTTGTTATGAGGAAAATATCTCTATGGCTAGGGTGAACCACAGAAGATGGAAATGACTGCATAAATCAACTCTATTCCAATAATATGCTATATAAACCAATGTGCAAGGGAGATACGAAAGAGGCCTACCTCATCCAGATGTTCGATGATGTCCACCATTGAGCACTTTGACCCAAAGTTATATACCTCCAACAATTTCTCAACAAACAAGCAAAAACAAGCATATGGTGGAAATATAAAAGGTTAGCACATTAGATAGCATAATCCATCAATATACATAACAAACACGCCCATTGATAATAATTCATATATTTTCAAGACATTAATTGGACGGGAAGAGAGTATTTCTATTAATAAATGAACATCAGAAGTGAAAATATCATAGACTTCTCTGTCAGCACAGTTTGGAACTGAGAAACTAAGTTCCTTCCAGCTGGGACTCCACCACTTCAATCCTCCACCAAAGGTAAGCTCATATAAGGGAGATAATGAGGTTCTCCATCAATAAGGGAAGATCTTGGGGGATGAACACTGTGTTCAGACTTAAAGGACAAATGGGTGCAGACTCAATATGAAGTAAATAATTTCTCCAGAGTAACTTTGATCTCAAATTTGAATTCTTTTCTACTTTTCCACAGCTCGGAATTGGCTTCTTTATAGACTTCAAAATTCAACTGAAGGGTCGAGTCTGAATGTTTCCAGTATATGGAAGGCCAAGGATCAGATATCTCCTATCGTGGCATGGAAACTCGACATTTATTTTTTATTTTTTGGCACAAATCTCGATGTACGTGGGCTGTAGTGGAGCAACCTGTGTATACGCTTGATGTATAGGGTGCAAGATGCGTACAAGTGGAAAAAAATATATTTTTGTCTCTGGACTTTAGTAACAGGGAAGACAAGTTTGCATAGGAAGATGGAATAAGGCCCTCTCTGCAAGATTACATAGGGTGAGTCAAATATTTCTCTAACAATCCTTTGTTTTGTGGGTTAGGGCCTCCCTTTCCTGGATTTTGATGTGAGGGGTTCCTAGGCCCCAATTGCCGCATCTTTTGTTTGAGCTTATTCTCGATTTTGACGGCATATCGGTATGTCGTGCCCAAGGATGAGATTTATAGAAATTCCATTTCATTATAGATGTATATATACATAGCACCGTAATACTTGAGCACCAGATTTCGCTCTGAATCTTTGATACCCATCTTGGTGTGCAAGGTATGGAAGATATTTGTGAACTCTAGGACTACTTGGCCTCCTTCTTGCCACAGTGTGGTCCATTTGGTATACAAGTCATCATAAATTCCAACAGGGTAGTATTGTTCCTTAATAGCATCCCTAAAGGATTCCCAGGTGGTCGTGACTATAAATAATGAGGGTTCCTCTGTTTCCTTTTTCTCATAGAAAGTTTTCCACCAATATTTGACATGGGGAATGGCTTTGAGGAGCGCAAAAGTAATATTTTCTCTATTCAAAAAGTTGTGGACAAAAAAATACCCTTCTTGTAGATTCAACCACTTGTCTACAACATATGCGTCTAT
Organism: Picea sitchensis; assembly: GCA_010110895.2. NCBI lineage: Eukaryota > Viridiplantae > Streptophyta > Pinopsida > Pinales > Pinaceae > Picea > Picea sitchensis. The sequence continues at coordinate 72,835 of SNQJ01S0077417.1, read as the reverse complement.
CTAACCTTCAAATACAGGAATATCTAAGTTGATTTGTACCTTGAAGGGGGCGGCGCCTCCGCTCGAAGAAGATGCATCGCTTGTTGGTAGTCGCCAAAGGATTTGTGCAAAATTATCCATCATCTCGTTCCTCTATTGTGTGAGGGATTCCTCAAGAAAATTTTTGAAAGGATCTCATGTCCTGTTATCTTTATTTTCTCCTGTCATGAGAGGTCACTTGGGTGTGCGAGAGATTTTGTCCTCAAGACAAATAAGCTCGAGACCCAATTCTTTGTACTCTGACCTCGTTAGGGACATGCGTTAAGACGACAAGGAGCAGACTGCTTTGATACTGTTGATCCAGATTTTATGAGCAGACTGAAATGACTACAAATTATTAATAGATGCTTAACACAGAATAATAGAGATACAGTAAAACTGGTTTTCTATTCAATAAGGAAATAAGTTGAAACTGTAAAATGCAGCGGAAAAACAAGCTTGCTAGAATGGTCGTGTCTTATCTCTGAGAAGAGATGTGATGGCTGTGCTCATTTGCAAGAAGCTAGTTATAATGAGGCTCTGAATTACTTTTACAATAAACAAGAATTTCAAAAACCCTAAACATAAAAAAACCTAACCCTGGGAGATGAAGCACCAAAAGTCATGTGGGCCCCGTTTGGGTAAGTCAGTACATCAAATTCTCGGGGTTGTAACTTTTGCATACGATCTTTGTTTGACGCGCTCAATACCTCATTAGAAAGATCTATCCAAGGACTACAACTTTGATGAGATTTGAAGGATTCTCCATGTTTCTCCCCGTTTTCCCAAAAAACGTCATTTAGGGCCTCAAAACGGCTCTAGAAGTTCAAGACCCAAAAAATGCTAAAAATAGTAAATTACCAAAATTGCCAGAAAATTGTTTTGAGCAAGTTGGAAAAGGTGGGTGGCCACCAATATCCACCTGGATGACTCATGGTATTCTTCCTACCTTCCGGTCCATTTAGGTGGGAAGACGGTAGAGGTGGAGGTGGAGGTAGTTGATGCACCTCTTAATTATAACTTGTTACTAGGACACAATTGGACCTATGCTATGGTCTCTGTCGTATTGTCCTTCTTCCATACTCTTTGTTTTCCTCATGAAGGAAATATCATGACGATCAACTAGTTATCCTTTGTGTACGCTATTCCCAATGCATTTGTTGGACATTCAATCCCTATGATCGACAATTCTCAGCCGACAAATGAGAATATCGGTGTCAGAATGTATTCTTCCCTTATGGGTACTTTCAACTTCACGANGACGGTAGAGGTGGAGGTGGAGGTAGTTGATGCACCTCTTAATTATAACTTGTTACTAGGACACAATTGGACCTATGCTATGGTCTCTGTCGTATTGTCCTTCTTCCATACTCTTTGTTTTCCTCATGAAGGAAATATCATGATGATCAACTAGTTATCCTTTGTGTACGCTATTCCCAATGCATTTGTTGGACATTCAATCCCTATGATCGACAATTCTCAGCCGACAAATGAGAATATCGGTGTCAGAATGTATTCTTCCCTTATGGGTACTTTCAACTTCACGACACTAAGTCATCACGTTTACGCCATGTCCAGTAGGCCCGTTTTGAAAGGGAGGTCCATTCCTTTCCGCACTTCCTATTTTAGTGATCTGTGGACCCTACTTTCCTCGAATTAATCTTGTGAAGGTCAGTAGCATGTTGGAATGGCCATGCCACTATCGGTAGCGGATATTGTGTATCAAGTTGTTCTTGACTCTTCCGCCGATCCCAATCCTGTTACCCCATCGACGGACAATGAAGTGGCCCGTGTGGGCCACTTCATTGTCTTGTTCACATGATTTCCTCGATGAGACTTTGCCTTTGGACGAAGCTATCATCGAAGCCATGAATGGTTCCGACAAACCTTGGGATGATATGCATCACTGCTCTTATTTTCTCCCAGATCTTGAAAGAATCGAACATGATGACTTTCGATATACTTCGAGTGAGATAGTCGGTCCCACCGTAGTTCCACTTGATATGCATGGAATTTATGCCGAAGGAAATATGGTGAGTATTTCTCCTACCATCACGATCGATATCTCTCGTACCCCTGGCAAGATTGAAAATGTACATATCGGTGTGGATTGTTCACCAGAATAAATCCTAATCTACATCAAACTCTTCAAGGAATTCCGAGATGTATTTGCTTGGTCATATGAAGAGATGCCAGGAATTGACCCTTGTATTGTCGAGCATGAGATTAGAAATTATCCGGATGCTAAACCTGTTCGAAAACATCTTAGAGCCGTCAATCCTCAGAAGGCCCCTGCTATTAAGGCAGAGGTTGAGAAGCTACTTAATGTTGGCTTCATCTACCTGGTTCCCTTGATTGAATGGGTATCCAATCCTATTCATGTGAATAAGAAGCAAGGAACTATCCACGTATGTATGGACTTTCGTGACCTGAATAAGGCATGTCCTAAAGACAAATTCCCGACACATTTCATCGATCAGATTCTTGACGAGTGTGCGAGAAGGGAAGTATTTTCTTTTATGGATGGATTTTCAGGGTATAACCAAATTCAAATTAAACTTGAGGATCAACACAAGACGGAATTTATTTGTCCTTGGGGTACTTTCGCATACCAAAAAATACCTTTCGGCCTTCAAAACACCGGAGAAACCTTCCAACGTGCCATGACCTTTTCTTTTCACGATCTTAAGCATATAGTAGAAGCTTACCTTGATGATATTTTTTCTTAATCTCATAAGAGAGTGGATCAAGTGCATCTTCTGCGTAGGGTCTGATCGTCTTTTGGGATTTCTAGTTTCTAAGACCAGGATCATGGTAGATTCATTAAAGTTTGAGGAAATACTTCGATTGCCTCCCTCGCGCACTATTAGACAACTTCAAGGTTTATAGGGGAAAGATAACTTTCTACGTTGGTTTATAGTAAATTATTCTAATATCACTAAGGGTTTCATGCATCTTTTGAAGAAGGACACCCCTTTTATCTAGGATGAGCAAGCCCAAGAGTCCTTCGATGATTTGAATAAATCCTTGGTTTCGGCGCCTCTGTTGAAGTCTCCTGACTATAGTAGGGATTAATTTCTTTATATCGCCACATCTGAGGAGACGATTGGTATGGTTTTGGTTTAGGAGTATGATGCGCTCTACGACCAGGTCATCTACTATCTTAGTTTAAACTTAGTCGATCCTGAACTTACTTATTCTCACATTGAAAAGCTAGCTTTGGATGATGTTCACGTAGTCCAATGTTTGGGCCATTATATATTACTTTGCAAGAATATTGTGGTTGTTGATGTCAATCCATTTCAATACGTCCTCACTAGGTGTATCATAGGGGGGAAATATAATAAATGGATTGTCATTTTACAAGAATTTGATCTCGATTTCACTTCCGCAAAATCCATGAAATCACTAGTCTTCGCAGAGTTAATATCCAACTTTCCACGATTAGACGAGGATGTTATCAATGTTTATTTGTTTGCGGATGAACACATTTTTCTTGTCTCGTCGTCTAACCCCTGGTATGGAGACATCGTTCTCTACCTTCAAACTTTGAAGTTCCCTCAGCATCTCTCACAAGATGACCGACGACGTGTAAGGTATCAAGCTAAGAATTATACTATCCTCAGTGACACTTTGTATCACCTAGGAATAGAAAATATATTGCATCGTTGTTTAATTCATGGAGAAGCTGAGTCAGTCCTGAATGGTTGCCACAGTGGGGTTGTGGTGGTCACCTATCCGGGCTTGCGACAACCCAAAAATATTTGTGAGTCGGTTATTTATGGCCTACTATATTTAAATATTGTATTGAAGCGGTTAAGAAGTGTCACCCCTTCCAGGTGTTCACTCAAAAAATGTGCTCACTTCCATCCCCTCTTCACCCAGTCATTACCATTGGTCCCTTCACGCAGTGGGGGTGGATTTCATGGATTGCAACCCAACTTCGGTTAGGGGGCATCAACACATTATCGTGGTCGTAGACTACTTTAATAAGTGGGACGATTCGATGCTTACAGTTAAATCTGATGGGAATACTATCGCCTTATTCGTCTTCAATTAAATTATCGCCCAGTTCGGTATCCCGAGTGAGATTTTCATTGATCATGGAAGTCACTTTCAGAATGAAATGATGGAAGAGATAGCATCTAATATGGGTTTTATACATGGAAATTATTCTCCTTATTACCCCCGGTAAAATGGACAAGTAGAGGCCGTCAAGAAATCTCTCAAGACCATTTTGAAAAAAACATTTAGCTAGAGTAAGTCTGACTGACACATTATGCTATATCTCGCACTCTGGGCATACCGAACCTTCGTCAAGATTTCCATTGGTTTTTCCCCTTTCCACTTAGTACATGGTGTGGAGTTGATATTACCTATTGAATGAAAAATACCTTCTCTTAAGTTGGTATTCGCACTCCTACCTGACACTTCCAATCTTGAGCGACGCCTTATACACCTAGATAGTCTTGACGAGCAGCATCAAGATGCCTCTACGACTATTGAGGAAAACAAAAGACGTTTCAAGGTCAAATATGATAATTCTTTTTGTACTTGGTTGTATGCTGAGGGTGAATTCATCCTCTTGTATGATCAAGCCAAAGAACAACTGGGGGAAAGTAAGTTTAAACCCATGTGGCACGGTCCTTATATCGTGCAACGTGTTTTAGAAAAAGGATCCTATAAGTTAGAATATTATGAAGGGAATATGTTGGTCGAGCCCAGGAATGGGATCTACTTGAAAATACATTACGCTTGATCCCCAAGCTCAGGCGAAACTCTTTGTATACTAATGTAATTTAGTGTATTTATATTTTCCCTTTCTTTTCATCTTCAACTTGATTATTGAGTTTTCCCTTGGTTGGCAGATGTCAATGGAGTCTTTGGTCTACCTAGGATTTGTAGATGGAGCCATTATTCATACACAGAACTTGGCTTCCACCGCTTGGGTGGTTTACTCACCCGAGGGTCTAGTGGTATCTTCAAGTGGCATATGCCTAGGGCCATCCACGAATAATGTGGTCGAATATAGTGACATTATAGAACTTTTGTGTGATGATATTTCACATGGTATTCACTCTTTAGAAGTTTGACTAGATTCCTAGTTAGTAGTATGTCAGTTGAACGACAGTTACCATCTGTGTGATCCTACTTTACTCCGACGATTCCTATGAGTACGTATTTTAGAATGACAGTTTGATTTTATTACTTATTATCACATTCCTAGGAGTTCTAATCATGTATCTGATGCTTATGCTAATTTTTTTTTAGATTGGAATTTTTTACATAACTAAAGAAAAGAAAACCATCTCATCAATGCACACATTGTAAAGTATAAGTAAAGCCGGAGATCCCTTTTCTTATATATATTTCAAAAAATATGGTGTTTATACTACAAAATTGGGGCTAATACCCTCAATACATATACAACCGGTACTACAATATCCACGACATCTACGCTTGTGGCACCAGATGTGTGTCATGGTAACAAACTATGCCATTTGCGAGATGCCAAAAGAGTCATACCCAAGCTCTGGGCACACCAACCACTTGTCACTGCATGGCTTCCAACACATCCTCTACCTGAACCATGGGAATCTTATGAGTCAAACGAGACAGGTTTCCTTGCATGTTTTGTAGGACTCTCTCAGCTTCTCCTCATGTCGCCTCGTCTCCCTGGTCCCTCTTTCAATGTCGAGGAATCCCTTCTGGTCGTCACAAACCCACGTCTATGTTACACAAGTGTCTAGTAAGTACTTAAGAACCATCCAAAAATATTTTTGTTCTACTATACAAAAATACATAAAAATGAAATATTTAAAAGCATTTGACATACCTATGTGCTCGTAGGAATTCCCTGGTGGGAGTGGCATGTCCGGATCCCCTCTAAAGTTGATCCCTGCATAGGGATAGTCATCCAGAGCAATGACCTATCGCTGCCACCTGTAGAAGAAATCCTTATTGTAGGGTGTGGGCACCCTACCTCCCCCATGTCATCTCATTACCTCAGTCCACCATGCCATGTCTTGATCACGAGGTCCTCTCAGAAGAATATTGACTCTAGTTCCCAAACCTGGAACCTGCTCAAAGTAGAAACTGCATAATATAGAGGCAAACCCAAAATTCCTCTTACTCCCTTGTTTGCACTCTGTCAACTAGCTCTTCATATTTGTCATTAGTGAGGTACACCATTCATATACTGTGGGTCTCAAGAACTCTACAACATATAACATGAGCAGCCTCAATGCCTAGTGCAATGAAGCCAAACCTGTGATCCTGGTCAATACGAGGACAACAATCATCAGGCTAAGATGGTTTATCGCTTGGATAGGGAGTTGACTCCCGACCTTCGGAGTCCCTGCTACACAATGGGAATCTATGTACTCATTTATTTTCATTCCTCTCCCTACTCCCCGTGATTTGAGGTTTACAACCTCTCCCTGGCGTGATAATCCAGTCAAAATGTAGATATCCTCTACTTCAATCCTCAATGGTTTCCCATCGATGTTGAAGATTTCACTCTCAGGGTCCCAGTAACCCACAAGCACCTCAAGCAACCTCACCTGGGCCCTCATCCCTTTGAGTGCCCAAAGTTTATATAAGCCAGATATATTCAATGAAATTTGGGCCCCTGGATCTCTGTCCACAGTAGCATCAACCTCATCGTGCTCTCTTTCCCTCCATTCAAGCACCATCYTGCAAGAGAAAAGTCAAAATTTGAGTTAGCAACCATAGAAATCATTGTTTACATGCTTGTACGCGAGTTTCTTCACTTACATTCATGTATATGGTTGGGTATATGTTCCCTGTAATTTGTGCAGTCGYGTATAACCCATCGTATACGTGACCCAATAAGAGACATCCCACGTACACCGAATTACACAATTTACACCCTAAATTACTCAAAATTTGAAACCTAATTTAAAAATTTAATCCATTGGAAATGGAAAGAAGGGGAAGAGGAAYTACTTGGTCTAGACGGTTTCTGATTTTGTCTCCTGACACTCCCGCAATCACCAGTTGAATCTCAGAGGTATTTTGGTTCAATTTTCACTATTTGGGTAAAAAGTCAAAATGGTATAGTATTTTTTGGTTTTCTTACTATTTATACAGTTTTTACCCACTTTCTATAGTTTTGAGTCATTTTTTCACCTAATGGACTAATAAAAAAGTGGATTGAGTTGGTTTTGGTAGTTTTCACTAGGGATTCTTGAGGATTTCAATGTTATGTTGGTTGTTCGTTGCCATGGGCAGGTATTTTCACTACCCAACATATAGGATAGGTATCCATTCCATCCTTCATTTTTGCATTATCCTATAAATGTCACTTTTTATGCCTTCGGCATGAACCCATTTGTTGCAAAACAGAACCTTCCATCTGCTATAAGTCATGTCGTTATCAAGTGGTAGATATTTACTGAACATGGGTGCCCTAATTAGATCCCCTGCCTCATTTGGTTCCCATGCAGAGATGTTTTCCATAGGATTGGGAGTCCCTCATAGCTATTACATGACTTTATGTTGAGCCTCATTTCTCACTCATAAATATGTTTCCTTATACCTAGAGGACTCCCAACTGAGTTTAATTTAAGCTCTTTTACAACTCGTCTTCAAAAAGAGAAAATATTGTCGAGTGAAATTATCTCTTTCACACTCGTAAGTTGAATTTGAAAGGACGTCTATTTGGCATAAGTTTATCCCTTTTTCACAGCAAGTAGACTAAAAGTCATAAAAAGGGACATTTTTTGGCATTAAGTTGTGATTTCATCTCATTCCCTTTCTTGCAGTATTGATCCTATATCGGTTCTTGCTTTGCATTATAAACTGTTTTCTTCAACAATTTTTGCATCCTCGACCAAGCAAAGCCTTGTTTATATCCTTCGAAATTTGACACCCTATACCTAGGAGAGAACATTCCCTCAAGTTTCCATCTCCCGCATGCATCTCCTTGCATTGAGCATAGGTATGTTCCACTGTTGGAACTAGTTTTTCTTACTTTCGACATCCGTTTCCTCCTCTATATCATAACATTCATTTGTCTATGAAAAAAATAAATAAACGGGTGGGAAGGGAGTATTATCTTATATTGGCAACAGTCATGTCACCTTTGAACATAGCACAAAGTTATTGATTCCATTTTTCATCATAATTTTGGGATTAGCATGGCCTTAGGAAGCTGAGCTTGTTACAGAGTCTTCTCTACCGACTGGTTACACTTCATGTCCCTATAGAGAATTTCATTGATCCCTCCTGCATCTCATGGTTTCATCATTAAGTCTATGTTGTTGGAGTCTTCCATATGTCTCATGCTATTGTTCAAAGGAAGTATATCAACCTGTGTCGACCACTTCTTAGAACTCTTGACTTTGTATGTCAGCCATACCCTTAGTTTGTCTCAGAATCACATGATATTGTAGTCCTATCATGCGCCCTGGCCCTACTTTCATTATTGGTAGGCAACCTTGAACCCAATAGTCGACATTTCATCATTGGTCGTTGACTGGGTGGTTTCCCTTGTGTTTGACGGCAAGACATCTATTCATACATTGGGATTCATGCAGTGTCTTGGATTCCATTAGCCTTATTGGTGGTTTTCTCGCCTTTGTCAGCAATTTTCATCATTGGTTTCTATTCAAAGGGTATTTTTCATGTACCGCTTGCACTTGGCACACATGAAAGACGCACAGGGTCGTTGGTTCATGAACATGTTCTTCGTCCAATTTCAATCAAACCATGAAGCTCCTACTTTGTACCTCGTGTTGACTAATGAGAGATGCCTTAATGCTCTAATTTCAGTAGGTCTCCTTCCATCGACTTCAGCTCATCTATTCTGGAAACGAGACCTAAAATATTATGAGTAACTTGAGGCTTGCAGTCATTAGTGGCCGACTCTCTCGCCATCAACAATTGGGCATATATTAATGTCTCCTGATCGATGGATTCTTCAGGTGTTCGACAACGGATCTTTTATTCACACTTGTAATAATGTACTCGGTGCCTTGATACCTACTTTTATTATCGGTAGGTTGTCTCTTGTTTGTTAACGGTACACATCAATGATCAATAATCAAATGATGTCTCATTGTGTTCAACCTAAAATCCTTTATTCACATGATGTATACTTTCACCCCTAATGGATTGTGTAGAATACTTGAAGACATCAGTATGTGGCCACGACTTTCCTGAGTTGTTGCTTCCTTTTCATTGGACCAATACCTTTATGACTTCAGTAATCATGGGAGATCATATTGTACTCCATTGTATACAGATATATTCATATTCGTTTTGAGACTGGTTCTAATGGGCCTCGTTCATGACTATGACAGTCATTGGCATGTAACCACATTTGTATTTGCCTATTCATGGCCATGGATAATTGTTTGGTATATTTTCACATGGATCTGTAGTGTAATTCTACTCGCAACCATGTATGCAAAGTCAATGCAGAATGTAAAGAGAAACTAGTTCTTCCAGTTGGTTCCCCAGAACTCCACTTGTGGGTTGTTTATAATGTATTTCGGTCATCGCAAATACTCATATCCCCTCACACATTAGGGGGCATCTGTTATAGAAATATTTGCCTCACCCTATGCAATCTTTCACAAAAGGCCTTTTTCCATTTCCCCATGCAGACTTATCATCCCTTTTTGTAAAATATAGAGCTAAAAATACATATTTTTCCACATGTATGCATTGTTGGTGTACAAATATATTCACTGTATATATCACACTCATTTAAATGTCAATCCGGGATTTGTAATCGAAAGAGTTGTTACACTATATGTGTCGAGAACAAGTAACCTGTCTAAGTCTGTTGCATATAGGAAATAATTAATAACATAAAATTATATTCCTAAGATCTCTAAATATTTCAAAATATCCTATGACCCTAAAGGAGAAAACTAATAATGAAACTCAATCAATCAAAGAAATATTGTTTCAGAGAAACAAGTTTGTTCATGTTAGGTACTTGTATTGGAAAGATGAACATTAGGAACCTTGTTTCCTGTAACATTTAAAGCAACCAATTTCAACCATTATGTAAACAAAACAAAACCAATTTCAATCTTATATAACTCAATCAAATCAACACAGGGAGATTCAGTATCGACTGGAAGACTCTATTATAGCACATGTAAATAAAAGATAAAGTCTTTTGGTTCCCTGTGATACTCCAATCATGAAATTCAAACATCAATCCTACGCCTCGAATTAATAAATAACTATTTTCAATGTCTGGAAATAAAATGTCTATCCAATATAGCACTTGTTGTTACACACCAATCCGAGATAATTAACTCGCTGCTCAACCTTAAAAATGAAAAGCCAAATCACACACACACGCTGTTGTAAATTACAAACAAAAACACATAAAACATACACAGTGAGGTTTACCTTAGTTGGGGTGGTGGGCCCTTACCGAACCAACAAGGAACCTCTTAAAGAGTTACCAGGTTGAATCTTTCACTCACATCCAAAAATTTACATAAAATATCTTTGTATTAATCAACTGGTAAATTGGATCAGTAGTCTTATATAGTATATATCATGATAACAAATATTTGCAGAATTCTTATCGTATATCTCCCCTCTTTCCTTTCTACACAGCATCCCTTATATAAGGTGAGCCAATACTACTAACATTTATTAAACAGTTCAGGAAATTCCAAATTTAAGGTTTACATCGATATTTGAGGAGTCGACTCCATCCTCATGACACAAAGTGCATGAGCGATGGAGTCTCTTGTACTGGAAAACTAACTTTAGATGCTCCTACCCAACTGTCTCCTTGGAACCTCCACCATTATCCACATCCAACTAGCGCATCCTGAAACAGAGGTCTTAGTACCAGATTACACACAGTCGTGAATCTGGTACTGGAATAAAACAAAGCAAAGAGTACTGGAATAGCACACAACTTGGTACCGGATCAAGACTGTCTTGGGTACCGGAATAGCGCATGTCGTGGTACCAGATCAGCACATGTCTTGGTACCGAATCACATGGTGCCTAGTAGTGCCAGATTAGACTGTTCACAAATCAAATTATTAGAACTATACAACATAAAACATCTTCAATCAAATTAATTAAAGAAAATTAAACAAACATGCTTTAGATCACCAATTACCTCTTGTGGATATGACATAACTATTAGGTATGCATTTCAGGAGGGAATAGTCTAGTATAGTTTTATAGTAGAGGAAAAAAGACTCAGATGGATGGTAATATAGGGTATTATCTTATGAAAAAATGGAGGCTAAACACGCATCTTTCCTACTATACAACATGTGTATATGCAGGTTGCACCACTATAGGCTGCATACATCAGGATTTGTGCCTGAAAAATGAAAATTAATGTCGGGTTTCCATGTCACGATAGGAGATATAAGATCCTTGGCCTTCCATATACTAGAAACATTCTGACTCTGCCCTTCAGTTCCATTTTGAAGGCTATAAATGGGCCAATTCTGAGCTATGGAAAGAGGAGAAAGAATTCAACTTTGAGAGCAAACTTATTCTGGAGAAATTGTTTACTTCATATTGAGTCTGCAACCCTTTGTCCTTTAAGTCTGAACACAGTGTTCAGCCCCCAAGCTCTTCCCTTATTGATTGAGAACCTCATTGATTCTCTTTTATGAGATTTTCTTTGGTGGAGGATTGAAGTGGTGGAGGCCCAGATGGAAGGAACTTATTTTCTCGGTTCTGAACCATGCTGATACAGAATTCTATAACATTTTTCACTTATGTTGATCATATATTAATAGAAATGTTATTTCCCAGTCCAATTGATATCTTGCAAATATTTGAATTATTATTCCATGGGAGTATTTGTCATGTTTATTAATGGATTATGCTATTGAATGTGCTAACATCATTTATTATCACCATATGCTTTCTTTGCTTGGTTGTTGAGGACTAGTTGCAGGTATATTTCTTTGGGTCAAGTGCTCAATGGTGGAATTCATCGAACATATAGACGAGGCATGAATTTTATCTTGTCTTGCTAGAATATTTGTTTGCATAGCATACTTGAGAAGAGAGTTGATTTTTGCAGTCATTTTTGTCTATTGTGGTTTACCCTATCCATAGAGATATTTTCCTCGTAACACTCGTCATGGGTATGTTACAAATTGGTACCAAAGCATGGTTACAACACTTGACCTTCTTGGACTCACGCACGAGCCGCATAAATAGGTATTGTTATCTGAATTTACTCCTTGAGGAGAAGGAATGCAGATTGAACCTGTGATTTTGGGAATTCTTGTTGAATTTTAGTAGAAGAATTTATTTAACCCTTGTCAAAGTGATAACTATTCTTACTAGAGTAGGGATATGCTAATTAACATTAATAATAATACTTGAATGTGGATAGTTGAAGGTGGCAGGGTTCTGTCAAGGGTAGCTGAAGCCCGAAGGATGGATGACCTGGTGATCATAACACTACCTCTAAGCATGGGAAGTTGGAACCTCAGGCACTGATGATGGTTGATTATATAATAGTTAATACCTTTGTGGGCTTAAGGGAATTGGATAGGATCAGGTAGGATCCTTGGCAGTATAATTATTTCTTTATATTAAACTTAGAGTATATACCTCCTCATGACCAGAGGAAAGGTGAGATGGGTAAATTCCTATAGAATTTGAGGAAAGAAGGTTTTCTTGCCAGTTGTTATAGTATAAAAGGGAAAGTGGCCCTGGTTGGTTATTTCCATAAAGATAAGGAAACATCAGTATGAGTTATAACTGTGATATTATTCATGTAAGTGACTGTAATATCTAACTAAAGAACATTAATGATAAAACTAAGCTAGTATGATGAATACTTAGTTGTGTGTGTATTCTTGAGTGCATGGATTTAATGCATTGTGAAGCTTCTTGATATGAAGCCTGATATTAATACCAGTTAGGTACAAATGATATTAAATGTGAAAGTGATGCACATGTATGATGTCAGAGTATAAGTATACTAAAGGACCAATATGGTTTCCCTGATGAGTGAAATGTGAGGCAAGCATAGCACTTGGAAAGATTGAATGAATACCATGGATGCATGGTTGAATCCATTCTGAAGAGTCATGAAAGTTCTGTTTTCAATGATAGATTAAGGGGAATGTGCTCCATATCCCCAGGAAAATCTAGTACAAATAAATGAAAGAGTAAACGAGCAAGGATGCTATGTTGTCATGATAAGGGGCAAATGATTATGCCTTTGAGTATCACATGAGAATGATTGTAAAAAATCATGAGTTGATTGATTTTAAAGTAGAGATGTATGTAGGCTATGAAATATACCTATGGAAGCTACACAGAGGCTTATGATTATGAATATGGCTAAGTACATCATGGATGTAAGTTAAGAAAAGCTAGAATATGTGTGGATACATAATATGGATGCATATCAGAAATGCATGTATATGTTCCTTAAAGAATTCTTAATAACGAGTCAAAGCTAATTCAAGGTTGAGGCCATCACAGATAGCAATGGATATGCAATGAGGAAGTTGTGTGTTGAAGGAGTTCCCTATGAAGAAATTGTGTAAGAACTCTGTCAAAAGAATAGAGTCACAACCCTAATGATTGTTGAAGGTTGGGAAATGGTCTACAAAGCCTTCCTATTTAAGAATCTTGGATTACATTTTTAAAACAAAATGTGTAGGTGGAAGACTAACAATTGAATGTTAACCACTCTCAGAACCGAATGATAATGTGCAGGATGCACAGGTTCATGACCCACTATGAAAAAAAATCTTGCTATTAAAGCATGTTGTTGTATCCAAAAAGGTTAGAGTGAGACCTAACAAAGGTTTCTCAAGGAAAAAAAAAAGGATGGAGATCCCAACCTGGAACAAATTGAAAAAATCCAAGAAGAGGAAAAAGGAGGAACACTTGTCCACCCTAACAAATCTGAATTGCTTACAAGGTTGTAGGTCTTAGATGAGCAGTTGTGAGAACAGGTACAGCTGGGAAAAGAGAAGGGATAAATAAGTATGTTTGATCAAATAGGATTGGTTGAAGCCAAACCAAGCAAAGCAAGTAAGGACATAGAAATAACTCAGTTGGGTTGAAATACCCAAGCTGTGTGGAAGGAGTGGGAAAAAGGGGAGAGCCCCTAACTCCTTTCTCGCTATGTGTTATGTTTCCTCTGGAATGAAAAAGTTGATTTACTAATAAAATTAAATGTTTGGACACCATATTGATGATGACTGTATTATTGCAGAAACAGTTGAGAATTGTCTGTATTACATTCATGAAAACTTTTGAGGGTAATGTGATGAAGTGCATAAAGATATGCTAGGACATTTTGAAGATGTTTTACGGAATTGAATGCTATGCATGAAAATTTTGAAAGGTAGTTGTATGTCGTGGATACCCAAGTAAGGTAGGGATCAGGAAGAAAACCTTGATCGAATCAGGTTAACCGAGAACCTGATAGAGGAGATTAACACGAGCCATTCATCAAAACAAAACCGATCTCTTTCATCAGATTGAATTCAAGATCTACTGGAGTTAACGGATCAAATGCCAGTTGTTTGATAATATCGATGACCCGTATTCATTGCGTATATCAAATAGGCACATAGGTTAATGGCAGAGCATGTGCCTGCAATTTAAATTCAATATAGTTTTGTTTTAAGTTTGGGGTTCAGTCGTAGATCAGACAACCTGTATTTGTTGTGGAGCACAGAGGAATAATTAATGGTCGCGCTAGTTCATGGCCCACAATCAACCTACATCGTTGATCTCGTTGGGGTGGATGATCAACGACCATGATTAAAAGAGTTGGGCGAGAACTTTTCAGATTATAGAGATTGAACTCTATGATAAAGAGCAAGCGCATTGGGGATTCTACAACCCCTATGAATTGTTGATCTGTGAACGATCAGTGAGTGGACCTGCAAGGAACCCACGTGTTAATTCCACATAAACTCGTACTATGATTGGGTTTTGTGGTTGGATTCGGAAAATCAAGCTCTCAGTCTAAATTCTTGGTCAATTAATTCTATGTCGGAATTGTTATGTTTGGAATCGTGTGGAGAGAATCGATCTAGGGATAAGATCGATGACCCGTATTCATTGCAGGGAAGGTATATGCATGCGGGTTAATGTCAGAACCTGTACCCATAAACTAAACTCAATATAGTTTTGTTTTGAGTTCAGGATCCGATTGTAGATTGGACAACCTATATCCATTGCGGAGATCAGAAGGAGAATTAAACTGCGAGCTAGTTGAGGTTCCACAATCCCTTGCCATCGTTGGATCTGGGGGAATATGGATCTTCACCGTCGAATTGCAAATAAGGGGTTTAGATAGGATCATGGAATCTGGAAATGTGAGATGAAAGGGTAGTTCCTAAAGAGAATAGAGCTAAGGTCACAACTCTCGATCACATGAAGATAAAATGGAGTTCATCCGGGCCAATCAAGGAAGGTATATTTTAGCACTCTATGTTAGACTCTTGTCACGGGGACTAGTTCTATGGGAATAAAGGTGCTCATAGTTAGCACATTGCATGGAATGCATTGAGGGAATGCATGTTCCATAAGATGGAAGGCAATGGATTTTTTAGTAAGGAAGGAGGACCTTCCGATGTTTTACTTACATTATGTAAGCATTGAAGGAAAATAAATTTGGGTGGCCATGAGTGTTGGCACCCTGGTTATTAATGAAGGAAGAATGATTAAAGGCATTCATGTGAAACCTGTAGTTTCATGAATGACGATATTAGGGCTGTGATCAATTCAGATCAAAAAATATGGTTCTGCTAAAATAATAAATATGGACAAAGACTCCATATGGTAATAAGTTGGTTGAATTCAAACACACCTTGGCAAGAGTGCCTAACCTGAAAAGTGATAACCTGAAATCGATGCAAGGGTGCATTAGGTATGAATGTGGCCACGAATGTTGGCACATTCATTAAAGTCAATTGGTATCTGAATTTCATTTTGAAAAGTTGATATACTAAATTGATGCATGTGTAAGGAATGAAATTTCCTTTTTCTTGTAGCATCGAATAAATAAAAGTGATTTGACTGTTAGCATGCACAATTTAATAATTGATTGTGATAACATTATAAAGGTACAACGAAAATATATGTGCATGGGAAACTAACAATTAGTTTGGCTGATTGAATTTGAAAGTGCAGGAAGCAAAGGGGTCTTGAATATGGCAGCGTTGTAAGCCCATGAGGAAGACCAATTTTCTGTTGAGCCAAACCACTATGGGAAGGAAAGTCCCATAATTATGAATCTGGTTCCTGTGCGGAACAAATATGAAAACAAAATGTGGAATTTGGAAATCCATGGGTGACAGATTTACAAGAAAACTTTGAATTTAAAATGTATGATGATGTCTCATAAATTTATGTATGCTTGTGATACGAGTGAGAAGAAAAGATCTATCCAAAAAGGAAAGATGAAGTTTGTCAAGATATAAAAGCATGAAAAATGGTTATTGTTGAGCCATGAGAACCCCATGGTAAGCCATGATTTCCTAGAATATGTTGTGTTGAGGTAACACAAGCTGGAGGGACGCCTCGACAGAGAAATTCTGAGGGATGCCTCGACTGTAAGGCTCGAAAAAGTCTCTAGAATTCTTCTTGTGCAATAAAAACCTTGGCAAGGCAAGATGGATCACATGAGGAACTGTATAGAAGAGAAGGGAATGCCTGAACCTGGGCCTGGAGGGTGAGTGACTGCAAGGAAGAGGAGACCTTGATAGTTATTGTAAACTATTGATTGGTATCATGCACAAGATGGGTAGTTCTTCATGTGCGAGAAAACCTTGGCAAGGCAAGATGGATCACCCGAGGGACTGTATAGCAGAGAAGGGTATGCCTAAGCCTGGGCCTGGAAGGTGAGTGACCGCAAGGAAGAGGAGACCATGATAGTTCTTGTAAACTATTGGTATCATACACACAATGGGTATGTCAAGGAAAAACAGTGGTTCTAGATAACAAGACAACCATGTGGATACAAATCCACAAACTACGCAGATACTTTTGTGCTAGATTATGAAATGTTCCTCTTGAATTTTGAACAACAGTAAGATGTTTTCGAATAAACTTGTGATTAATGTGCTTGTTTTCCAAGAATTTATTGAAGACAGGTGACAAAGGCCAAGAGTCTGGAAAGGACCTGACCATGAAAGAGGATCAGGATTTATGAAGCAACTGGATGAGGAATTAATAAAAAGTGTTATTGAGAAAGAACATAGAGGACGATGTTCATTTTAAGGGGGAGGGGATTGTAATACCCATGTTTCCCCCATCTTGTAATTAATCATAAAATAGGATTACCATGCTAAGGCATGTGGAAGATGTAAATGTGTTATTGTTAAATTGCTTATAACTGATTGTTGGGGGGTGAAGCCTTGAATTACGAGCCATGATATCTCTAGAGGAAAGAATCAGTTAATGACTGGTGGTTGAAAAATCAACCACCCCCATGAATGGAAACATGAGTTGTCATCCTGAAGTACCACAGAGACCTGCAGACCCGAGCTTCCTTCTGACAAAAGGAAAAGGATAGGTCGAAAATCTCCCTAAAGAAGGAAGGTAAGATGCATACAGGGGTATGGTAATAGAAGAGACCAAATGATATCGCAAGCTCGGAAGGAGATGCGCGAACCAAAAGGAAGTGTAGAGAACACAACCTGAAGGACCCGAACATGAGCTTGATGCTGAGGAAGCATCTGATAAACCTCGCAGGGATACTATGACAGAGAAAAGGTATCTGAGAGATGGCATAATTCCCTAGTGATATCATGTCTTGGCACGGGGGTGGCCAGAGTTCTAAGGATGAATGCCTCTGATCCTATGGTTGGGTGGAAAGGCACACACCCATAGTCAATTAGTTGGTTGCAACTTGTAATAGATAAGTATTCTCCTACCCTGTGTAATTGAGCTATAACTGTGTAATAAAATTGGATATACTGTGAATGTTTTCAAGGATGTGCATGATTTCTTAGTGGTTATACTGTATCCCTTTTATTTCTGCTTGATTGTGTAATTATGTTAGGGTCCTAACCCACACATAGGTAGAGAAATATATTCGGATGTAATAAAGGTCAATATTAATAAGGCCTTTCAATAAAATAGAATAAGGTGGATGTAAGAAGACCTAATAGAAGCTTCCTCTTCTAGAAGGATATTCCTCTAGATGCTTCTCTTGATAGACATATTTAGTATAAATAAGGGTCGAGGCTATGAAAACCCTAGCTTGGAGATTATTGTAACAGAGCGCTTCTCGACTAGAGGTTGCCCCCTCGAAGAGGCCCGTGAACATTGCTTTCTGAATCAAAGTGTTATTTTTGTTGTTGTTCTTATATCATTTATGTGTTATTGTGGAGATTATGTTGGTTATATTACTGTTATTCTGTCATTTCTAGCATTTTATTTATGTTCTGCATACTTTTTAWATCTAGTATATTACAAGTGGTATCAGAGCACTTTCCTTGGCAGAAATTGTGGGAATTTTTTTTTCAGGGTAGAGATGTATTCCAGCGTCTTTAAGCCACAGAGATATGTCATTACATGCATAAACCCATGGTTGAGGGATTCATACACGCAGGAAATACAAGTGGCTCTTAAGAACACATCTGTTGGCCACCCTTGTAACCCTTGTTGATACCCCTTCGAGTGGTAGTGCATCAGACAACACCTCTGTATGGATCGGCCTAGATTTCCTGATGCCCTCTTTAGATAAACCGATCAGTCGCCTAACTTCTATAGTGCCACCGAGAACAACACTCGTGAAGATACTCTCTAGTATCTGGGTAGTCGGGTAGTACGAATAAGGGTACGGTCTATCCTCCTTAGTTAGTGCCCTGAGATATTGGGCCGAGTACTACTGTTGGATCCCGCACGTATATCAAAGAGCTATAGCACAGGGTAAACCCTTGTCGGTAGAACCCTTGAATACCTAACCCTTGGGGGACAGAAACATAAAACAATTAAAACAGACAAGATCTATTGCCGTGCAACTGTGTTCGGATTGCCAAGTAAATACACATTTCTTTCTAGTTAAGAATTTGGGGATTTCATCGTTGCGGTATTCTTCAGACCGGAGTATAACTCCGCAGGCGTAAAAAAAAAAAAAAAATGGAATTTTTTTCACCATTATTTGAGACCTATTCCATTGGATTCATCTCTTCGCCCTTATCGCATTCATCCATATCATTTTTAGGAAAAAATTTTGACCCCGCCCACCCCTTTTCAATTCACCCATCCTCATGGCCCATACCTGTAGCCAAGACCTGGAAGCTCGCTTCAACACCTTGCAATCTAGTTTCCTCGAGACCCAAAAAGAAGTGAAACAACTCAATGCTACTGTTGCCTCCATCGATTCATCCATCAATACAACCATAAATACAACCATGCAGTCCTCAATGGAGGAAGTCAAACAAGAACTAACCACCCAGCTTGAATCTGTCTTTGCATCACTTTGCACCAAACTG